>WHSE01000540.1:0-10029 GCA_012295165.1 Asparagus setaceus | reverse complement strand
CCACTGGTCGGTATTTCCACTCGCCTAGATCCGCCGACTCAAACCTACGACGCCGAGGATCCAATGCGCAAACGCCGCATCATCGACGAAGATCGGCGCCAAGCCTCCGACGCCGGTCGGTATTTCCACCGCCTAGATCCGCCGATTCAAAACCTACGACGCCAGGATCCTAATGCGCAAACGCCGATCATCGATTTAAGACGGGCGCCGCCAAGCCCTCCGACGCCGCTGGTCAGATTTCCACTCACGCCTAGATCCGCCGACTCAAAACCTACGACATCATAGGATCCCACGCGCAAACGCCGCATCATCGACGAAGATCGGCGCCAAGCCTCCGACGCCGCTGGTCAGATTTACCGCCGCCTAGATCCGGCTGACTCAAACCTACGACGCCGATCCTAACGCGCAAACGATCATCGACGAAGATCGGCCGCCAAGCTCTCCGACGCCGCTGGTTTCAGATTTACCACCGCCTAGACTGGCCGACTCAAACCTACGACGTCGTAGGATCCCACGCGCAAACGCCGCAGATCATCGACGAAGACGGCGCCGCCGCCCTCCGACGCCGGGTCGGTATTTCCACCGCCTAGATTCGCCGACTCAAACCTACGACGCAGAGGATCCTCAATGCGCAAACGCCAAGATCATCGACGAAGACGGCGCCGCCAAGCTCCTCCGACGCCACGGGTTTCCAGATTTACCGCCGCCTAGATCTCGCCGACTCAAAACCTACGACGTCAGGATCCCAATGCGCAAACGCCAGATCATCGACGAAGATCGGCGCCGCCAGCTCCTCCGACGCCACGGGTTTCCAGATTTCCACCGCCTAGATCCGCCGACTCAAAACCTACGACGTCGTAGGATCCCAATGCGCAAACGCCGGCATCATCGACGAAGATCGGCGCCAGCTCCTCCGACGCCGGGCCGGCTTCCAGATTTCCACCGCCTAGATCCGGCCGATTTCAAACCTACGACGTCAGAGGATCCCAACGCAAACGCCGCAGATCATCGACGGCATCATCGACGAAGACGGGCCGCCAAGCCCTCCGACGCCAGCTGGTCAGATTTCCACCACGCCTAGATCCGCCGACTCAAAACCTACGACGTCGAGGATCCCATGCGCAAACGCCGGCATCATCGACGAAGATCGGGCGCCGCCAATCCTCGGATGGCTTCCAGATTTCCACCACGCCTAGATCTGGCCGACTCAAACCTACGACGCCGAGGATCCTACGCGCAACGCCGATCATCGACGAAGATCGCGCCGCCAAGCCTCCGACGCCGGGCCGGTCAGATTTCCACCGCCTAGATCCGGCTGACTCAAAACCTACGACGCCGAGGATCCTAATGCGCAAACGCCGCAGATCATCGATTTAAGACGGGCCGCCAAGCTCCGACGCCACGGGTTTCCAGATTTACCGCCGCCTAGATCCGGCCGACTTCAAACCTACGACGCCGTAGGATCCCACGCGCAACGCCGATCATCGACGAAGATCGCGCCGCCAAGCCCTCCGACGCCGCCGGTCGGTATTTCCACCGCCGCCTAGATCTGGCCGACTCAAAACCTACGACGTCAGAGGATCCCAATGCGCAAACGCCGCAGATCATCGACGAAGACGGGCCGCCAAGCTCTCCGACGCCGAGGGTCGGTATTTCCACCGCCGCCTAGATCTGGCCGACTCAAACCTACGACGTCAGGATCCTACGCGCAAACGCCGCAGATCATCGACGAAGATCGGCCGCCAAGCTCCTCCGACGCCACGGTTTCAGATTTCACTCGCCGCCTAGACTGGCCGACTCAAACCTACGACGCCGAGGATCCCATGCGCAAACGCCGCATCATCGACGAAGATCGCGCCGCCAAGCCCTCCGACGCCACGGTCGGTATTTCCACTCGCCTAGATCCGCCGATTTCAAACCTACGACGTCGAGGATCCTAATGCGCAAACGCCGCGATCATCGATTTAAGGCGCCGCCGCCTCCGACGCCGGTCAGATTTCCACCGCCTAGATTCGCCGACTCAAAACCTACGACATCATAGGATGCCACGCGCAAACGCCGCATCATCGACGAAGACGGCGCCGCCAGCTCCTCCGACGCCGGGCCGGTCGGTATTTCCACGCGCCTATATCTGGCCGATTCAAAACCTACGACGTCAGAGGATCCCACGCGAACGCCGCATCATCGACGAAGATCGGGCGCCAAGCCCTCCGACGCCGGTCGGTATTTCCACTCACGCCTAGATCCGCCGACTCAAAACCTACGACGTCAGAGGATCCTAACGCGCAAACGCCGATCATCGACGAAGATCGGCGCCGCCAAGCCCTCCGACGCCGCCGGTCGGTATTTACCGCCGCCTAGATTCGGCCGACTAAAACCTACGACGCCGATCCTACGCGCAAACGCCGTGATCATCGACGAAGACGGCGCCGCCAATCCTCCGGCTGGTCGGTAGATTTCCACGCCTAGATCCGCCGACTCTCAAACCTACGACGCAGGATCCTACGCGCAACGCCGCAGATTATCGACGAAGACGGCGCCGCCAAGCCTCCGATGTTAGCGGTCGGTATTTCCACCGCCTAGATCTCGCCGACTCAAAACCCACGACGTCAGAGGATCCTACGCGCAAACGCCGCAGATCATCGACGAAGATCGCCGCCAAGCCCTCCGACGCCGGGCCGGTCAGATTTCCACTCGCCGCCTAGACTGGCCGACTCAAAACCTACGATCGTAGCATCAAAATTGTCAAGAACTCAAATATGACTAAATTATGAGAAGATCGAAGGACAACATCGCCGAAATCTCAAGAAGTCAACATTAAGAAGATTGTGTCTCACAGAGACATCGTTTGTGCCTCATGAGCCGCAGACATTTGTTCATGTCTCACCGATAGCTGCAGATAGGTGGTGCCATCTCGCTACGACATTTTGATGTGTCTCGCCATAGCTTAGATCATGGTGTTCACGCCAGCACTTTGTTCCAACTAGCTGCATTTTACTTGTGTCTCGCCAAATGCAGACACCCAATACTTAACCCGCTCTTGAAGGGTCTAAATCAATGCCGATGGGGCCCACTTGACTTTATCAACGCAGAGACGCTCAGATATTTTAATGGGCGGTTACATCGCTGAAAATACTTCCACTAGGCGCGGATTTTAGGCATTTAATCGCCCTTAAAAGCACAAACCGCTAACAACAGTCGGCGGATCTACATCGCCACAAATGACCGAGGTTCGACACCGCCGGGCCACAGCGAGAAAATGCCGACACCGCCTCGCCACAGCGAAAAGAGGAGGTACCAGCCGCTTAACCGCATGTGGAGCACTTATGACTTGTTTCTTCGGGCACGCCTAGGATCATAAATACCCTACATCCACTCAAGGGACGGATTTGGCAATCGAGATCAAACAAAAATCGAGCTTTTGTAAGCGAGAGAGAGAATCCAAGCTTCCAAAGTTCAAGAACACTACCCAAACGCGAGATTCCTCGAGGTTGCTTTGCCTTACCCTTAGAAGAGTAGAGATATCTTTGCTAAGATATTTACCGGTTCTTGTTTCTTGGCGAAGCATCAACTAAACCCGCACATTCGACGATCGCAAGACGGTGGTCCACGGATTACGCTGCCCCTACGTGAAAAGTCCCACAAAAACGTGAGATCTACACGTAGTATCTTTTGTTCGAAGCCGTAAGAAAGTTATCTAAATTCTTTGTAACTCAAAAATCAAAGTGTAATTTTCTGTTTTGTAATGGAAACTATTAAAGAAATCAACTTTTGACTCAAACACGATGGCATCACACGGGGAGCTAACGCCCTCGAGCCCGAGATCGCTGTGTCGCAATTGCAATGATCGTCAATTCATGGTCGATGGACCGGATTATTTCACCGCCGTTCGGGAATATCTCCTCTTCTTCATCAAAGTCCTCCTCGCTCCAAGACGGAGGATTTCATCTCCAAAGAAGGAGGTTCGCTCGCTGGGAGGCGAATGAATCTCAAACAGGCGCATTTCCCGCGACAACAACAATTCCTGGGCTGATTCAAAGCCGGAGAGCTACGGCTGACTCTTTTCGTAAGAAGGAGTCATTCAACAAGATCTCAACCGCTGACGAAGAGGGCTCGCCAAAGATACATAAAAGATGGCCCGGCTAACTGCTAAGGCCATGGAATCACCAGACGAGTTCACAATACTTAACTCACGGATCGGGAGGCGCCGCCAATCTATGATGCCTCAACTTCACCCTCAACACTCCTCCCAAGGAAGAATGGGTTCGCCAAAAGGACCCGATTGACAAAGAAGGAGCTACCAAAAGCTGCCAGGCACGATTGTTCGCGACGCGCCGCTGTTCGCAAGGCACAAGAGTCAAAATCAACCGTGAATCGGTTCAAAATCACAAAATTTCGTCCACGCCGAACGGCCAGAGGTTGCCTCGCCAGTAGTCACCGAGAGCCGGAATCGCCTCGCCGCATTTTAATTTCACAAATAGAACCGGGTTCGCTACCAATGTAGACAGCAGAATCCGCTTCGCCAACAGGCAGTTAAGCTTCATGCCTTAGCCGGTGCACTTTTCCTCCTCTTCCGCCCACTTCTTCCGCAATATACCACGCACTAACTTCAACTATGGTTCGGGCCAGTTTTGGTCCAAAGTCGGACGCGAGTCATTCAACCCGCAACAATGTCCCGAAAGTAAACCGACTTCGAAGCCTCAAGAGTTCTTATCGATCTCGCTTGAGCATCCCTGGCGGGGTCCACGAGGTCACGGAGGAAACAAAGTGACTCGCAAGTCACAAAATGATCAAACCCTCGTAATCTGGCGCCGTGGCCCTGCATGATGAAGCCGTTACGGAAGTTGTCTCCTGTGTCAAATGGCCGACGCCCCCAAAAGAAAACGGTCCTCCGCTTAAGGGCAACGCTTTGGGGTGACAAACCATATCAACTATGCCATCAGCCGAGGTGGCAACACAAGAAAGAGAACGATTGATGAAATAAATTGTTCTTGTTCGTGCACAACTATCAAGACGTTACCGCTGGATGTGCCTCGTTCAATCAAATGCTCAACCACAAAGAGCTTCAAGATTCGAGGCTTTCCCCGCCAAGAACGCTAAGACTCGGCCAAGTCAAGACGCACTTCAAGAAAGAGAAAATCTACCATCCAACCGACGGTAACTTCCCGGTTACTATTAACATGGTAAACAAAGGAAAGCATGATGAAGATCCCACTTTTCCCCGAGGAAAGGTCAGTCTCGATTTTAATGTCCCCATTGCAATTGCGAAGCTACGCACAGCATTGACTATAGAAGAATGCATGAAGGAGATTCATCCAAGATGAAATTTCCGGGACGCCGCCGCGAATAGCCGCACGACACGCAAGCCGGCATATCGGGGCCACCATGGGAGGTTTTACCATTACTCCCATGTCCCGCTCAAAGCCTGAAGCAAAGAGAAGAGCTTAAGGTCAAATGAGAACAGATGAGCTAGCTATGCAACGACATGAGGGAATTGCAAACCCATACTTGCTGGGTGTAATGTTCCATGAATAATACGGTCTAGTCAATAAACCGGATCTAGTCACCGGATCTAGTCAACAAGCAGGAGCTATCAATCTTGATACCCATAATGTCAAGACAAGGATTCTGAGAGATGAACACATTTATGCCGATAAACCCTAAGAAAAAGGTGTTCACGCCCAAGGCTAAGTATTCCACCCTTCTTACTAGAATCATCCAAAAAAGCCGAGGATGAAAATGAAAAGATGAAGGAGCTTGAAGGCAAAATTAATGCTTTAATGACTTCGTGAGGTTAAGAAGACCGGCCCCGTCCATATCCGAGTGGATTCAATCCCTTACCCACGAAATTCAGCTTGATTAATTTCACACCTTTGACTGAGGGTTCGCCCACACAAAGACTTCTTGATCTATTTCAAATCTCACTGGGGTGATCTCGAAATGAGCCTTTGATGTACTATTCGCTCGCTGGAGTCACTATCAATAAGACTCAAAGTCGAGCATTAACTGCTGGAACGTATTACGGAAAGCTCTTTTCTCGCATTTTGATGATGACACGTGGTTTCCATTGAACTTCCAGATGAGAAACAAAAGGTGGGGAGACAATGACCGCCAAGTTAATAAAGCTATGAATTGCGAGATCCACCATCAAGAGTTCATATTGAAGACTTGCCACAACAATCTTTCTATAGAATTGTTGGAAGTCATGGGGTTACAATTCACCAACCACTGGAAGGAATTGAAACTCAATGGTGAAGAAGCGAACGCCTCATCGAGAAAGAAGAATGAGAGAGGTGAACCCACAACGTTCCCTCAAAGTCAATTTTGTGCCTCGGCAAAGGAAGTTACACGTCATTGAAGCAAATCGTGCATTCCAACAAAGAACAACATCACACAAATGAAGAATCAAAACGAATTGAGGTTTCAACAAAACCTCAAGAATTGCGTAAGGGCTCTGATGCTAGGTTCCAAAAGAGCTATACTTTCAAAGAGAAGAAGTCCCAAGCATTTCGCAAATACCTCTTGGATAACAACAAGATCAAATTGCCTCCAATCACAAATCAAGAAGAGGCTAACAAGACCTCGATCCTGGCATCGTATAACGTATGTCCATCATCCACCAAGAGTTGTTTTGTTCTTAAAGACAAAATTCAAGCTCTAATCGAAAGGGAATCATAACGCTAAGAAGGAGAAGAAAGTTGGTTCAAATATGGTGGCCATCAACTTTGGATCTCTACTACCCATGCCATATTTACGTAAGATTGTCCCCGAGGTTAAAGCCAAAACCACAATGATGATCCATGGGCAACGCTGGTTGGTATCATATTAATGCCGCTACTTTGATTCATCCGCATCTTTATTCAAGATGAGCAATGGACTGGTCTTCTCAACACGGAAGTCCAAGCCGCAAAGCAAGCTCAGGCTCATATTTCTACCCTGGAAGAGGGTGACCAAAACCAATTCTTTTCGCCATTATCCGAAAATGAACATGAAGTTCTCGTGATGTATAAATCCCACTATCAAGGGCATAAATTCGCCATCAATACCCCGAGAATTCGATTCGAATGCCAAAACTCTAACGGAATCCGGGTGGCAATGACTCCACCCACAACCCGAAGTCACAGTCAACAGAAGTAGCCAAAGAGGATACAACCGCTTTAAAGATAAATGCCTCAAGAGGTGCAAGTCGAGGCAGGGCCCCGATAATCATCCGATTAGACGACACCGAAGTTCGCTCATCATATCGCTTCGACGCTATGACCGGGCCACAACATTCCAGCTTGAGATAACTCTTTATGAGTTACTACGCCTTCTAAAGAGATCAGAAGCCTTACGAAGCCGCTAGCTGATTCCAAGCTTATCACTAAGCCGTTCCCAGAAGACCGAACACCGCGAACTTGGCGAACACAATTTCTTGCATAACCTTACCCAGAGGCGCAGGAAAAATTCGAAGAGGCTAGGGTTTGATGAAGAGGTCGATCCACGCCGTGAAATGAGAAAGCTCTATTTGATGGGGAAAATCGATCTAAATCGATGATCCTAAGAACCAAGAAACCAGATCTAAAGAGGGCTTTCAAAACCTGGAAACTTGAGAGAGTAAAAGGGATTTCGTTAGTAGAAGATCAAAATAGTTTGGGAAGGTTTAAGAAGATTTGACACAGAGGCTGGATATCGATGGGGTTAAAACCCCAGGTATCGGGTTTATAAAGGCCGGGCACCGCCACTTCGAGCGGTGACATTCCAGCCAAGTTCTTTGAGCGACCACCCAGCTTCGCCTCGCCGTCTCTTTGAGCTTGTTGACCTCGATGTCGCCGCTCAAACTCCTTTGAGCGACACCTCAAGTTCTTTCGAAATGGCAGATCTCATGTCGCCACCGCCAAATTTCTAAGCAGAGATTCTCCCCATGCCGCCGCCAAACTCCTTTTAGCAAGACACTCAGATTGCCTCGCCGCTTCTGGCGGGACAATCCCATATTGATAATTATTCTCCGTGACGGGATTCAAGGCAGATATTCAAGATAAATTGTCATATTACATACGTAACGCCTCGAAACTGATATTCGTGAAACCATGACGCGCTCAATGACTTTCAAGCAGACGACCTGAACCTGCGGTGACTTTCAAGATGAAGATGATTAGTCCAAAATCAATTTCGATGGATTTCAATTCAATCAAACGCCAGATCCTAAAATATACGCCGCATTTCCACGCTGCGAGCCAGGTTCGAGAAACTGAAGCAAAACACGCCTCTTTCTACAAAGTTCAACGATGAACGGGCGGCATGCGATCTTATCCAAAGTATTCCGCACTTCAGCAAAATACAGGAGTCTCAAAACTTTGGAGGGGGTATCTCAGAGGCATCAAAATTGTCAAGAACCTCAAATATGACTAAATTATGAGAAGATCTACGACAACATCACAAATCTCAAGAAGTCAACACATAAGAAGATTGTGTCTCGCCACAAAGGCGTAGACATCGGTTTGTGCCTCGCCATGAGCGTGACATCTGTTCATGTTCCCTCACCGACATGAAGATTGTAAGTCTCTCGCCACGAAGCGAGACATTTTGATGTGTCTCGCTACTCAGCGCAGACACTTGTTGCGTTCCCGCCACGAGCGAAGACACCTGATGTGTCTCGCGAACTAGCTTAGGCATCTTTACTTGTGTCTCGCCAAAATGCGACACCCGTAATACTTAAACGCGCCTCAAGGGTCTAAATCAATGCCGATGGGGCCCACTTGACTTTATCAACGCAGAGACGCTCGATATTTTAATGGGCGGTTACATCGCTGAAAATACGCCACTAGGCGCAACGATTTTAGGGCATTTAATCGCCTTAAAAGCAACAAACCGCTACAAATAAATTCGGATTTACACCGCCGCCAAATAACAGGTAAAATCATATCGCCGCAGCGAAATGCAGGCAAATGACATCGCCGCCAATGAAGCGAGGTAAAGATAGCGCGAGGCAGCTCGAGCCGCCGCCGCTTAACCGCAAATGTGGAGCACTTATGACTTGTTTCTTCAGAGGGCACGCTTTCCTAAGGACTATAAATACCCCCTACATCCACTTCTGGGCAGGGATCGGCATTTGGCAATCAGAGATCAAACAAAATCAGAGCTTTTGTAAGGAGAGAGAGAGAATCCAAGCTTCCAAAGTTCAAGAACACGTCCAAAACGGAGACTGGGTTGCTTTGCCTTTACTCGTGGGAAGAGTAGATATCTTACTTTGCTAAGATATTTACCGGGTTCTTGTTTCCTTTGCTAAGCATCAACTAAACCCCGCCGATTGAACGATGCTAGACGGCTGGCCCCACTGATTAATACGCCATTCCTCAAAGATGCAGCAAGTCCCACAAAAAACGTGAGATCTACACTCAGTATCTTTGTCTCGAGTTTAAGAAAGTTATCTAAATCTTTTAAATCGAAAATCAAAGTGTAATTTTCTTAAGTTTTGTAATGGAAACGACAAAGAAATCAACTTTCACTAAACAACGACGCCAGATCCCATCACGCAAAACGCCGGAGATCATCGCGTCGCAGATCATCGACGAAGATCGGGCGCTGCCAAGCCCTCCGACGCGAGCTGGCTCCAGATTTCCACTCCGCCTAGATCTGGCCGATTCAAAACCTACGACGCCGTAGATCCTACGCGAACGCCGCATCGCCATCGAAGATCGGCGCCGCCAACTCTCGGACGCCGCTGGGTTTCCACACGCCGCCTAGATCTGGCCGACTCAAATACACGCCGAGGGATCCCACGCGAAACGCCGCGATCATCGACGGATCGCACCGCAAGCCCTCCGACGCCGGGCCGGTCGGTATTTCCACCGCCGCCTAGATCTGGCCGACTAAAACCTACGACGCCGAGGACCCCACGCGCAACGCCGATCATCGATTAAGACGGCGCCGCCAAGCCCTCCGACGCCGGGCGGTCAAGATTTCCACTGCCGCCTAGATATGGCTGACTCAAACCTACGACGTCAGGATCCAACGCGCAAACGCCGCAGATCATCGACGAAGATCGGA
>WHSE01000063.1:0-76441 GCA_012295165.1 Asparagus setaceus | reverse complement strand
AGCTCAAAACCGTCCGGCACGTTGATGGAAGATTCTGGCCAAACTTCCAGCATTCACATACTTTTGGACTTTGAATAATAAGTTCATAAACTTTACAGCTTTATTTAGATTATAATATGAGTACGGACCTGATCAGCTGAGCCCTTCAATTGTACCTGATCTATTTCTTACTAGGTTGAGCCGAAGCAACCTGAACTCAATGCCATTTTAACATTCCTGCAGAGTAACTTTTGAAGAGTAAAGGATATATGCCAAACGAAAGGTATTTATTATATATTATTATGCAATATCACATAGTATATTATATTTATTAGATATTATTATGCAATATCACATAGTATATTATATTTATTATATATGAAAGGTAACTAATTAGTCGAAGTTATCCTATATTTTAAATTTTAGAAATATTTTCCTTTTTTCTCATCACGCGTTTTATCTTATATCGAATATCGGACTACGTTTTGGGTATTTACGAGGGTATATTATATTGATGTTGTCTTATTAAAATACGCGTTTTATCTTATATTCAGCATATCGAAACATTTTTCCAATATGGGCTTTGGGAGAATATCGAACTAAGGTCCTATGCCATCCTTTGGAATCGGTGACAACAGTCTCAAGTTGAATGTGCAAATTTCTCGTTTTGTTTCGAAAGGGAACAAAAGTATGAGAAGCTGAAACTTTCGAAGTCTCCTAATCTCGTTTGTGATCTTAAATAAAATTGTCAACGTTGGCCATTTGCGTCATCAAAGGAACTTGGAATTTTATTTTTAAGTACGGTGGCTGTAATTGGTGTGTTAAAATTATGAATGACAAACCTTAGTATTCTATTAGTATATACACAATGTCTGTGACTCAAATGAGAAAATAATAATAATATATTACTCTTGTGTATTAACAGCTTACTGTGTTTTGGTCTGTGACTCAAATGAGAAAATAATAATAATACATTACTAATAATAATGCATACCTAACAAATGCAGGCAATTGGCCGATTGTTTTCGACAAACTCCCTTCTTTGTCCATGCTGGACTTGACTGCCTGTGGATTGCAAAGTCTTCCTAATGCCGCGTCTTCTTCTGTGCTTACTAATAGTACATCATCTATTAAAATTGTTGATCTTTCTAACAATGACTTCAGCAATAGCACAATGCTTGACTGGCTTCTGAGAAAAAGTTAAATGGAAGTCTTGCTCATCTTTATCTTTCCTACTGTTGTGTACAAGATCCAACTCCTCATTCTATAATGAATTTGTTGTCCCTCAAAGCTCTCGTTCTCTTAGGGGGGTTATTCATGGGGACATTTTAGGGGATAATGGGATAATTTTGGGATTCTACTTTATGGTGTTATTCATTGGGATAATGGAACAAGGATAGTATCTTTTGGTGTTATTGGTTTGTTAGAACACTAGTGGGATAATTTCACTACTTGGGATAAAATTATCCCACTCATATATAATTTTTACCCCAATAGTAAAATTTACTCCATCCTCCATATTGGAACAATTATGTTCCACTTTGAAGGCAATTGGGATAATTTTGAAACATAATTATATTACTTAATTAATGCATGCTAATTATATTATAAATATATACCATGATAAATAAAACATAAAATAATAATATATTCAATATATTATATTATATTATATTATCATGTAATAGAATAAAATATTATTATAATTTAATTTTATGTATAATTTATTATATTATATTATTATATATTATTATGCAATATCACATAGTTTATTATATCATAATAAAATAGTACAATATATTTATATTATATTATCATGTAATAGAATAAAATATTATTATAATTTAATTTTATGTATAATTTATTCTATTATATTTATTAGATATTATTATGCAATATCACATAGTATATTATATCATAATAAAATAGTACAATATATTTATTATAATGTTATATTATATTATTATAACATTATATAATAATGTAATAATATATATTATAATATATTATATTATATTAGTTGTAGTTAATATTTTACTATAGTTAATATAATATTATATTGTATTATATTAAACCAATATAATATTATATTATAATATAATATAGCATAATATTAAAATTATTGAATATATTAGTATATTATATTTAATTATATAATATAATATAAATCATGTCATATGATTATATTATATTATATTCATATATTATATTGATATAATAAAATATATTATTGTACTATAATATAATACGTTTTAGATATTATGTATATATTATAGTAATTATCATATAATATTATATTATATTTAATTATAATATAGTATTTTAAATAATATTATACTAAATAAAAGAAACTATTATGATATTTTATGCAGTAAATTATAACCAATGATACTATATTCTAATATATTAAATTAAATATTATATTATTGAAATATTATATTACATATTTCATATATTCTATCAATTATTATATAATATGGCATACTATTATAATATAATATAATAAATAGTTAATAATATTAATTGTATTATATATTTTAGTATAAAGTAAAATAATGTGTTATATTATAATAACATACTAAATGATATATTAAATCTATTGAATAAATAAATTATAGTAATTATCATAAAATATAATATTATATAATAATAATATAATATTTTTAATAATGTTATATTGAATAAAATAAAATATTATAATATCTATATTTATATTAAATTAAATATTACATTATTGAAATATTATATTAAATATATTGTTCGTATATTATATCAATTATTATATAATAAATCATATTATTATAATATAGTATAATATATTAATTAATAACATTAAACATAGTTATAATTAATTAGTAATTATAATATAACATATTATATTTTAGTATAAAGTAAAATAATATATTACATTATAATAATATATTAAATAATATACTAAACCAATTGGATAAATTAATTTAGACTTAATTGATAAATAAATATTATATTTTAATAAGGTGCCACATCATCAATTATCCCACATGATTTTGTCAAATCAAAGCTTCAAATTATCCCATTATCCTAACTTATCCCACTTTATCCCACTCAAAATATCCTAAAAGGGATAAAATTATCTTATTGGAATAATTTTCCCACTTAGCCCCAGGTTTAGTAGATCTATTCTAGAGAGTCTTAATTCCTTTCAGGGTTTAATATTAGGATCACTTTTAGTATGTTTAATTTGCGCACCTTGAACCTCTTCAACAATAATCTCTCTGGACTTGGTTTTGGATGCTCACTTTGTCAACATGACGAAACAAATTGAAGGAATAATCATCCATTCTTATTTTAAAATAGTATAGATAGATGCTCTATCTTGATTACGGAAAACCCTAGCTATATAGAATTTATCCCATTTAAAACTTCCCAAAACCCCTAAACATAGAAATTTCTAACCAAAACAAAATTCCAAATCTGGAAATAGCACAAGTGATCTCATCTTGACTAACATTGGTCAAGGTCGTTGTTACAAAAAGTCAGTATTTCCAACTCTCAGATGGCATACAGAGAATGCGATATGTACATTCGTCCCACACGTCGGTTGTCCAATAATATACTCTCCAATTATTGGACGTATCTTCAAAGATGGTCCAACATTGGTCAAGGTCATTGAAACAAAAAATTTATTTTTTCTTCACGTCTTCCGTCCTATATGTTAAATTTTTAGAATATTTTCTTTTTTTCATCACGCGTTCTTATATCCATGTGTTTAAAGTCAGTAGCATCTTTTCAAGAAAACAAAAGCTAAAGCAAAGAAGAACAGGAGAAAGAAAGAGAGTGAGTTCAGTGATCCATTATGGAGAGAATACTTTACCTGCTTTTCCTTATGCCTTCCTTCTTCTTGTGCATGGGTTGTATGGATGAGGAGAGAGAAGCCCTTCTGCACTTCAAGAAGAGCTTAGTTGATGAACACAATCTGCTCAGTGACTGGAAGGACGAAAACTGCTGTTGATGGACCGGAGTTGGTTGCAGTAACACCACAGGCCGCGTCGTCGAAATCAACTTTCACACACTTATTGGCGAGTGCAACATAGATTGTTTAATTCGAAGCAGTCAATTAGATCATTCTTTGTCAAGCTTAAAATATTTGGAGTATTTGGACCTATGGTGCAGCTGCTTCAACAGTACTACCGTCCCAAGATTCATTGGCTCCCTCACAACTCTGAAGCATCTCGATCTTTCTGGATCTGATTTCAAAGGAAATATCCCACCACAGCTTGGAAATCTCACCAACCTGCAATATCTCGATCTTTCTGGAACTTATCTCACAGGAAATATCCCACCACAGCTTGGAAATCTCACCAACCTGCAATATCTCGATCTTTCTGAAACTCATTTCATAGGAAATATCCCACCACAGCTTGGAAATCTCACCGACCTGCAATATCTTGACCTCCACTATGCGTTTAGTCTTTACTCCGATGATCTGCATTGGCTTTCACATCTATCTTCTTTGTGGTACCTTGACCCTACAGATGTAGGCCTAGCACATGCAGTCAATTGGCCAATTGTTTTCGACATACTCCCTTCTTTGTCTATGCTTAACTTGAGTGGCTGTGGATTGCAAGATCTTCCTAATACTGACTCTGCTTCTGTGCTTACTAATAGTACATCATCTATTAAGATTCTTAATCTTTTGGGTAATAACTTCAGCGATAGCACAATACTTGACCGGGTTCTGAGAAAGGTTAAGGAAAGTCTTATTCATCTTGATATTTCCTCCTGCGAGATACAAGGTCCTATTCCTCATTCTATAACAAACATGTT
The DNA here is from genome assembly GCA_012295165.1 of Asparagus setaceus. Lineage (NCBI taxonomy): Eukaryota > Viridiplantae > Streptophyta > Magnoliopsida > Asparagales > Asparagaceae > Asparagus > Asparagus setaceus. Next base: position 71,656 of record WHSE01000063.1, on the reverse strand, counting down.
GTCCCTCAAAACTCTTGGTCTCTCACATAAAATGTTTAGTGGATCTATCCCAGATAGCCTTGGCTCATTGGCACACTTAGAGGTTAACTACATGACAATTCCTTTCAGGGTTCAATACCAGAATCACTTTCAAGCATGTTCAATTTGCGCACCTTGAACCTCATAAACAATAATCTTTCTAGACTTGTTTCGGATGCTCACTTTGTCAACATGACAAAACTGGAAAACCTGCTTCTTTCTCGTAACCACGTAGCTCTAAACCTAAGCTCAGATCTACCTTTCCGGCTAAAAACTATTGGCCTTGCATCCTGTCAAATGGGGCCTCGGTTTCCTTTATGGCTTCGCACGCAGAGGAGAATTCAGTTCTTAGACATGTCAGATGCTAAAATTTTTGATGTAATCCCTAACTGGTTCTGGATGACATATTCTGGAGCAACTTACCTAAATCTATCCAATAATGATTTAAGAGGTGAGGTTCCAAGATCCCTTCAATTTCTTAGCCACATGTATTGATCTGAGCTCGAACCAGCTTCACGGACAATTGCCTTATCTTCACTCCAGTGTATCATCTATTCTTCTACATCAGAATTCTTTTTCAGGAGACCTTCAGCCAATTCTAAATGAGGCAATGGGACGACTGGAGGTTGTTAGACTTTCACAAAACCATTTGAGTGGTGAAATTCTCTCTGCTATTTGTAGTTTGCAATTGCTGGATGCTCTTCATATCTCAGAGAACAATTTATCAGGACAATTTCCTAAATGCCAGATCAATGGTAGAGTACAACATTTTTTCACCTCTGTAATATTGGCAAGTAATAACCTACACGGTTCAATTCCTCGGTGGATGGCTGCACACAACTTAGTGTTACTTGACCTACACAATAATAGTATTCAAGGAGAAATCCCATCTTTCTTGAATAAGTGCACTGGCTTGGAAATTATTGATCTTGCAGAAAACAAACTAACAGGGAAGTTGCCATCATGGATCGGAGAAAGATTATCATCACTCGGGTTTCTGCGGCTGCGGTCAAATATGTTAAGTGGTACTATCCCACAGCAAATGTCATATCTTTCTTCCCTTCAGGTATTGGATCTCGCTCAAAATAATTTGTAGGGTAACATACCACCATCTTTTAAGAATTTTACTGCAATGGCAAATGCTAAGAAGACATTGGAAGACGCTGCGTTACTTGAATTTGCTTTTCCACAGTTCACTTTCTATGAAGCTTTGAAGATATACAAGTCATTCCTTGTGGTTGTTAAAGGTAGAGAAGAAGACTACACCACTACTATCTCTCTTGTGATGGTCTTAGATCTGTCATGCAATGCATTCTCTGGAGAAATTCCCATGGAAATGATGGATCTTGTTGGTTTGCATAGCCTAAATTTATCTGGAAACCAGCTGACAGGAAAGATACCAGATAAGATCGGTCGCATGGCACAGTTAGAATCTCTTGATCTCTCAAGGGACCACCTAATTGGAGCAATTCCAGCGAGCATAACTTCGCTAAATTCATTGAGTTCATTGAACCTCTCTTACAACAACTTGTCAGGTGCAATTCCATTAGGCAACCAACTTCAAACTCTTATAAATTCATCCATTTATGCTGGCAATCCTTACCTCTGTGGATTGCCATTGCCAGCAAAATGTCCTGCTGACGAGCCTCCTCAGTGATTACCACAAGCCGGTGTTGAAACTAGAATCAATGATTCAGATATGCTCGAGTTATACCTCAGCATGGGTGTAGGGTACATGGTCGGGTTGTGGGGTACGTGTGCATTATTTCTTATCAAGAAGTCTTGGAGGATAGCATATTTCTGTTTCTTTGATGATATGGCAGACAAGTTCTTTGTTGCAAAGGAGAGACTTCGAAGATAGATGTGTCCTAGGCTTCTAGGCTGAGTACAGAGACTCTGAAGCTCCTGGCAGAAGGTTAGTTGCATGCTAAATTAATATTGTGATACTATGTTTGTTTTCTGTTATTTCTGTAGTTTTTTTTTTTTTTTTTGTACTACTGGCTACTTTGTCTATCTCATGGTTTGAGATATTCTGTGTTTAGTTAAGTTAAGCTTTGGTCTAGCCTATATATGTGCTCATGACTTAAATATCTCTCTTCATTATGTGAATGTAACGTGTCGACAGTTTGAATATAACTTATGTCGACTTTGGAAGAAAAAAATTCTTTCCTGTTGCTTGACTGTAGATACATAAGAGGCTTAATACTAAAAAAATAGGATGACCTCAAGCTTTCAAAGGCTGTGTTCATCTTAAACTCACTGCCATTATCAAGATTGGAAGAAACCATTTTGGCCAGTTTTGTCAAGATCAACATTCCTTAGACTCTGCTTTTGTTTGTTCAATAAGAGATATTAGTTCAAAATCAAAAACTGATATATATTCATGTCTCTTGCAAGTATTATGTAGTTCTAGAATCCCAGGTAGATGGATTTTCCGTTCAATCTTAGAATGTTCTAATGTATTGCATATATGTATGTTTTCTTCTTTGTTATATGTATGTATGTGCTTCTTTGTTATTGTGGCGTCTATTATGACATGACGCAAAGAAAATTGTGGAGTAAACATGTTTTTTATTAGAGAACCCATACCTCCTAATTTACAATGTACATAGTGCATGTGCATGTGTGCACCCATACATCCTAATATACACTAGATATTTTGTTTGCATAATGCAGGCGTATGCTTGAATGCTTTTGCTATTTTCTTTTTCCTCTTTGCCCTTTTTGCCCTTTTTGCCCTTTTCATGATCAGATCCCGGGCATATAGTTTTACTACAAGCTAAGTTATTTTTCTTCACATTACAGTTTGTTCTGTTGCTTGAATTCCTCCAACACTCCACTTTAGATAAGGAGAAATATCTGCTTATTATGTTAGAGGTGTTTGTCACTCTGCCTACTATTTCCCATGTGCTTTTAAGAGAAATTGGTGTGTTTTTGTTCCCCTTACAGCATCTTGTGATCCTGCTCTCTCTTCTTTTTTTTTTCCTTGCCGCAACTTGGCGATTTATGGCTATTAAGAGGCTTTGATTTTCCTAAAAAATTTTCTTCAGTTTGCATTTAAAAATCAATAATATGGATATTCGAAACCTCTCCTCTAAACATAGGAGGTATATCTTCCCATTGGTTGAGAGGCATTACTGAAACAGTGCTTTTATGTACTCCTTCCATGATTTGAACCCTAGTTTCCTTTCTTCCTCTTCCTCTCTGCACATATCAGCCTTTGACAAGCTTTTAGGTGTTAAACATATTAATTTCATCATCAATTAAATTCCTTTTTCTTGAATAAGATGGATTTTCCAATTCTCCTTAAATAGGCTGTAAATTTTCTTTCATTGTTATGTTGAAGACATAATCTCTTTCGTGTTAGGAAAATTGTATCATCTCAAACATATGTCAGAAACAATCATCTATTTGCACGTAGCATGTAAAATTAGTTGTTTCAATTTATCAATATTACCTCATGTTTATGTATTCATTAAGCATATGGTTTCCATGTTACCAAACTTAGCTTCTCACACAAATGCAAAAGCCTTTCTTTACGGTAGAAGCATTATCACTTGACCAAACTTAGCTTCTTAACCCGTACATATTACGCATTTCTATAAAATTTCATAATTTGTTCATTAAATTACATCCGCGGCCAAAGTCCATGATTCTCGCCTTTTCTTTTCGCTAGGATTTAAGTGTTGTCTATATATTTAGTTGCTTTGCCAGTGCATAGTGCACATTCATATCAAATTTCATTGTTTGTGCATTATTACTTTTGCAGCTAAAGTCTTTGATTCACGGTGGCTTTTTTTTCCATTTGGTGAGAAAAAAGGATGGGGAGTCACAAAGATCCCCAGCCCTACTAATAAATTACCAGGATTGTAATTACATAACAAAGATTACATCCCCAACTCCAAAGATGTAATCTTATCAAGAAGCAAGAATTTCATCAATTTTCAACTTAAACTGTATATATAGATCTCCAGATTGAAGAAACATAAGAACAATGCAGGAAAAGATGAGACTGAGTTTCTACCTCAACAATAATCAACATCACCCAGACAACAAACATTCTTCATTAAAAAATAAAAAATAAAAAACATTCTTCATTAAAACCCCCTTCTTAGTCTTTAATGGCTAACCAGAATAGAATTTAACTTTAGGAGGCACAGGAACATCGCATTTATCATAAATATCAGATCCAAGGCCAGGGGCTGAGCTGGGTTCATGATTAGAATTTGCAGACGTATATAGTAATTGTAAGGCCCCTCAAACTTTTGAAATTTGCATATGTGTATAATAATTACGATTTTAACAATTTATATAAATATATAATAATTAGTTAGCCTTCTTAAAAATTCCCCCAGAAATAATTGAGCTAACTAATAACTGCCATTATTCATATTTTTCAAGGATGCGCAAATTGAAAATTTTCCCTCATTAATTTTCCCATCTATCAAAATAAAAATTCTTGTCTAATTTACTCTGAACCTCCTAATCCTTTGAGCATCTTTCTAATTGCAAACGTCTACATCTAGATCCACAATCATGTTCTTGTTCATTTGTAAAATCTTCATATCTACTTTCAATAATTTTACTTTCATCATATCCTCGATATTGGAGGTCATATCTGAATCAAAATTGATAAAACAAGGTAAGCACTTGTATACTCCTAATTTCATCGAGACTTATTTGTTTTATATATGAATGAAAAAAGCATACAAATTTAGTTCGAAGTTAGTTCTTTCCCTCTGTTTTTATGGAATAAATAGGAGGACTTTTATGTATCTTGGATTCTTGGTCCTCCCAAAGACAAAATTCCTAACTCCACCACTATCTAAGCCCCCATCAATGAGGAAATTATAGAAAAATCTAACCAAAGCCATTTCCTACAATCATTGTCATCAGGAAAGAAAATTATAGAAGTATCTTTTAGAAAAGGATGCAAAAACATTGATTAGAAATAATTTTTTGATGTGATGAAATCATGAGGGATCTGAATGACGTTGCTGATGGCTTCACTTTTGAACCAGAAGCAGTTTGCTGATAGTGAATCTTACACTTTTGAGCAATTGTGGATGCATGTATTCTAAACTGTGTTCTTTGATTTGCTATTCAAAATTGGCTTCAACGGCATTCTCAGCTATAATATGTTCTTCTTCCTCCTTTTTTTCATTTTTTATTCTACTGCAGCAATCTATTCTATTTCACATCATATCGATGTATTCATATCAATTATGTATCTAGAGACCTCATCAAGTCCACAACAGATATCAGATTTGGAGTTGCATGTATTTAGAGGAAGCTATTTATCTATGCAATATATCCTGTCTTTTCTTTAATGGATGGTGGCGTTGATTAATGAGTGATGCCAGCAAATAGAGATGAGTTCTCTCTTTATTTTTTATTGAAGATGTTTGTTTTGGAATTTTGTGGGAATTAGTCGCAGTTTGCAGCTAAAGAAAGAAGTTGTTCAAATAGTTACAAGTAGTTCGTTGATTATTATGTCCTTATTCTTTCAATTTTCAGTCTTTTATTCGTTAAAATTCAATTCAGGAGACACTGAATGGATATAAAATAAATTTGATATTTTGATATTAAACAAAGCATGTATGGGTATTTAAATATTCGGTTCATTAGCTTAATTAGTCATATATGCATTGGAAATGTGATCATCCTATTACATGTGCTTTTGCACTCGTAAAATTATGTTTGTGTTGGGGACTTTACCTCCCTTACGGTGATCTTCACAACCTAGAAACCAACCACATTTCACAGGATAAAAATGCTCACAATCAAGAAGAAAAGCACTGAGATTTATGTGGTTCGATCAACAAAGTTCGACCGACATCCATGGAGCACAATACGAGAAATCTGTTTGGATCTTTATGCAAGCCTAATGGGGTGAATAGGGTTGCCTACTTGTTTTTGGTATCGCACAGAATATATAGCAGAAAATAAACAGTAATAGAAAAAAATAATGCAGTAAACCCAGTAAACCCAGAAACAATCAGAATCACTCATAGTCAGAACACACAAAATTTTTATAGTGGTTTAGATAAAACAGTTCTATATCCACTCTTCATGCTTGTAAAGAGGCTTCCTCACTATATAAAAGTTCTCCTGAATCATACACCCGGTTTAGTAGGCTTACAAGACCGAAATCCTAGTTTCTCCCAAACCAACTGTCTAACCTAAACTCTTCACAGTGAGTAACTCTAACCGTAGCTACTAGTCAATCCCTCAATTCAACCTTGGTTTAAGTATACCATAAACCCTCAATTCACACCAGCTTGAGTATATCGTAAAAAAAAGTTTAAAAGAATCTAACAATTATCAATTAAGCGCAATGCAGAAAGATCTTACAGCTCTTTCTTAAGCAAAATGTTCTCCTAATGATTGAACCGAATCTCTAGAAGAACAGCGTTGATAATGAAGTCCAAGGGCAATACTCCTTGAAGATTGATGATCAGATAATATAGAACAATATCAAGGATGCTTTATGAGAAGACTGAGGATGATGTTGTGAACGTGGGGCCCATGTGCTGTTCACGCGTTTTGAACGCGTGAACACAACGTGGGGTACTGTTCACGCGTTCAAAAAAAATGCTTGAACAGTGGGGGCCACCTCCTCTTCCCAATATGTTTTGACACGGTTTTTTTAGTCCCACATCGAATTGTTTAAGGCCTAAAATGAGAGAGAGGGTTCTATAAATATAGACATGTTCCTTTTGTTTTAAAAGTGCTAGAGAGGGTAATTTTGAGCATCCTTTTGAGGGAGATATTTGCGAGGGTTTAGAAAGCTTTGTTCTAGGATTTTGGTGTGAGATTTGTACCCTATTTGTATTCTCTTTCTCTCAAATAGTAGATCTCCCCCTCCTTGCCCCGTGGACGTAGACAACTTGCCGAACCACATAAATTGGTGTGTTGCTATTTGTGGTATTTGATTTGTAATAGCTTTTAGGTTCCCATTGTGTCACCCTAGAATCGATGAGAGGAAGAGTAAATATCCCACTTTGTTGAGATATTTACTTCAGATTCTTATTTTCTTGGTGAGACGAGAATTCTTATTGTGATCTAGCTCTCTTGTTGTGACCATTGTTCTACAGAGGTGTCAGCCAAATTTTCCACAAGACAACAAGTGGTATCGAGCCCGATTTCGATCTAGGGTTTTGGAGTTTGGTGGAGGAAGATTCTTGTATGAAGCTTAGTTCTTGGAGTTCTCGGCCGGTGGAGATAGCATTAGAGTTGCCATTGGAGATTTCGCTTTCCTCGTGTGGTTAGGAAATCTATTTGGAACCGATCTAGGGTTCAGTTGGGTGATTCTTTAATCCTATCAAAGTTGTTCTTTCTCTACAATTTGGAGTTAGTTTGCAATGGGAGAAGAAGGTGAAAGCAGCAAGTCAATGGCGAGTACATTGCAAATGCAAGTTGGTTTTCAGAACACCAAAATTAATGTGGTGAAGTACGACGGCAAAATCAACTTTGGTTTGTGGATGAGCGACGTACAAGATGCGCTCAATGCTCAAAATTTGGAGGAGATCATCATGGTCTAAGAGAGGCCACCTAAATATGAAGAGGAGGTATGGGATAAGATGAATAGGAACGCTGTAGGATCAGGTCCCGCTTGGAACAGACCTGAAATATGATGTAATGGGGTGACGTCTGCAATGAAGATGTGGAAAATTCTCAACAATAAGTATCTCACGAAGAGTGTTGAGAACAGGTTGCACTTGCTGCGAAGACTCTTCAGGTTTCAGATGTCCGGGAGCACCTCACTAGCGGTTCATGTGAACAACTATACTAAGTTTTTGTCCGACTTGGCAAATATTGATGAGAAGATAACGGATGAGTACAATGCAGTTATTTTATTGGGCTCCTTACCGGATGAAGAGTATGACACCTTTGTACTCACTTTGTTGAACGGACGTACTTCTATCAGCTATAGTGAAGTTACTAACGCATTGACCAACCATGATTTGAGGAGGAAGGACAAGGAGACTTCCCGTGAGAGTACTTCAGGCGAGGCCTTGTCGACGAGAGGTAGAAGTCCATATCCGAAAGGTTACAATAGAAGGAGGTCAAAGTCAAGAAGCCGCCACCAATTGTCAAAAAACCAATGTGCATTCTGCAAAGAGCAGGGACATTGAAAGAGAGATTGTCCAAAGCTTAAGGAGAAAGAAAATGGCAAGAAAAAGGGCCCGAAGGCCAATGAGGTGAATATTGCTAAAGGCGATGGTTCCGACGATTCGTGCTATTCTCTATTGATTAATCCGGAGGTGAATCATGTGGAAGCATCAGATTGGATGCTTGATTCCGACGCTACTTATCATGTGACCCCTAGGCGAGACTGGTTTGCATCTTTTGAGAAAGTCGACGGGGGTGTTGTTGTCATGGGAAATGATCAACCCTGTGGCATTTGTGGGATAGGTACTGTGTGGATTAGGATGCACGATGGAGTAGTCTGTGAGTTGAAGGAGGTGAGATTTGTTCCTCAGCTGAAGAAAAATCTTATCTCAGTTAGAGCTTTGGAGGCGAAGGGATTCAATGTGACTTTTAAAAACGGTGTAGGGAAAGTTACTAAAGGATCTTTGGTGGTGATGAAGGGAGTCCGCAATCGAAATTTATACTATCTGAATGGGAGCACCGAGATTGGCCACGCTGTTCGAGTTGTCTGAGGCGACAGAGCGTGTTTTGGCACTATAGGTTAGGACACACAGTGAAAGGTCACCGCAGTCGTAGGCGCTAAAATTACTTATCGCGGGTCTGAACGAGACTCGTGACGGTGGGTTAACAACCGACGACCCATCCGACAAACGCTGGCGATCGACTATGCCGCAAAACGCATCACGCGAGCCGACGAACACATGAAGTGAGCCGGCGATGCATACAAGCCAACGAGGTTGCATAAATGTGGGATAAATCCAACAACAAAGCTTCAAAATCAATAAGATTCGACGAAGCGAGATCGATTGGATTCGAACGTCAACGAGACTGGATTCAAACGACGACGAGACAAGAATCAGTTGTCACTTAACCTGTCAACGCGATTGAACCAACCGAATTCCGAGTCAGCAAAGAAATGAATCGGACACGGACTTAGGACGACAACGACAAGATCGAGACAAAACGTCGCGAAAAAGTCCGGAAACCAACCAAACGGAGCCAAACGGCGTTCGGTTAAACCCGACACCGCTTATGTCATTGTGGTCGACACCAAATGATGTCCGCCGGCCAAAATACCTCTCCTTTGGTCATTTGCCTATAAATAGGTGAGGGTGTTCAGCTCAAGGTTGGATTTTCCGATATTGGGGAGAGAGCTCGCGAGATCTACGAGCCGCCGACGACAGCTTCGGAGCACCGACAGCACGAAGTTCGCGGCGCCGATCTACAACCGCAGGTAAGCAACCGGTCGACTACAGATACCCTTCGGGACGCACCGTGATTTCTCCTAGTAGATTCACCCGCCCGGCGATCCTCTCCTTCGTGAGTGCGATCCTCGCAGCGATCCTCTCCTTCGTGAGTGCGATCCCTTAGGCGCTTCGCTTCCTTCGCGGAAACGAGCCCCTACGCCTCAGAAGTTCCGAATCCGGTTTCCACCTGGATCGGAATTGCGCGGTCGTCCACGGACAAGATCCCCGGCACAGGCGAAGAACCCACACAAGCGAGGATCCCGAATAATAGAGATCCGAGCGTTTGTTCACAAAAGGAAAAAAAAAGTTATAATTTTTGTTTTCATTGTACGCCTGAAATAAAAAGGCATTTCTTTTTGTTTGAATTTTGTTGTAGGCCAACGAAGCTGTAAACAAGTTCAACAAGCAATGAATAACAAACCGACTTTTACCGCGAACAAGCTGGCGACCACAGTGGGAGCCAACGGTCTTGTAGGCGTTGAAAATTGCCTATAAGTCCCCGAACGTAGCTCGTGATGACGAGAATAATCGACAAGTCATCCGATGAAGTAATGGCAAACCGTTGACGACACAACAAGTGAACGCAACGCAAACGCCTCCTCAAGACTTCCACGCTAGAAGCGGCCGTCCGCCGAAGCAGAATACTTCAGAGGTGTCTCGCCCGAAGCGAGACACTCCAGAGGTGTCTCGCCCGAAGCGAGACACTCCAGAGGTGTCTCGCCCGAAGCGAGACACTCCAGAGGTGTCTCGCCCGAAGCGAGACACTCCAGAGGTGTCTCGCTGAGCGAGACACTCCAGAGGTGTCTCGCTGAGCGAGACACTCAGAGGTGTCTCGCCCGAAGCGAGACACCAGAGGTGTCTCGCCCGGCGAGACACCAAGGCCGAATGGGCTTTTGCCCAGCCACGCATCCGGCCGCACCTATAAATGTGACGGCTAGGGTTTCATTTTCAGAGGTCGGCAGAGATAAAAAAGAGGAGATAGCCACGAACTCTTGTGTGTGCCTAGGGTTAGAGAATTTCCAAGGGAGAGGAGATCAAGATCTAGACTTGCTGGGGAGATTTGCGATTCGAGATCCAAAGTTTTCGATCCGCATCTACAACAACAAACCATCCTTTGGATCAAGCTTGGCCTTGATCCGAAGAAGAGTAACGAAGTTCGCTTGGTCGATCTCGCTCACTACGCTGATCAGCCTTGGCGAATTAATCTCCAGATTCGCTTAGATCTCGATCCGATCGATCTAAGAATTCCCACGAAAAAAGGAGGGATTTTAGATCTAGATCCGCATCCGCATCTCGCTCGATCAACAATTGGGAAAGGAATCGCGGTGGTCCACGGAATACATCCCCAAGACAGCAAAGAATCCCATCGCAGTTTGTGATCCGATAAACGGATCCCGCTTGTTCACAAGGAGGAAAGTTGTAATTTTACCATTTTTTCATTGTAAAAGCCTTATAAAAGGCGATTTTATTCAAACTCATTTGTAATCCCATCAAGGTAGAATGATTTCACCAATGAAAAAGATAGTGACTTTTCCCGAGAACAAGCCGGGCGCACCATGGAGAATCTCGCCTTGCATCCGAGATCGTTGTGCGCAGCCCACGATTCGATCCCTGATCGAAGAGGTCGAGTACTAATTCGACCAGAGAAATTTGAGGCCTATCTCTGCCTCATCCAACTCCTTTTCCCCCAGGCTAAGAAGCCCTCCGCCGCAAGGAGGACTCACAAGGCGCCACCGACCGAAGCCGACGCCGCCGCCAACAACAATGACGGCAATAACTCCCAGCGCCATCCAAAGGCGCCAGATCTGATCTCCTCCTCCTACCAATGAGGAGAAGTCCGCCGGCTGCATGTGACTCTCAAAGAGAGCCCGCCAACGGCGCCGACAACGCCTTTGCGCTGCAATACGCAAAGGCGTTAGAATCCATGGACGGTGTCCGATACAAGCCGGATCGATGTTCCGACGGGGCACGAGCCCCTAAGACGAAGATAGGTGGTAACTCCTCTAAACCGCCGACCAAGAATGGATCCGCCAGCGAGATCGCTCCACCCTCGGGCGGATCCAAAACGCCGCGTCTCTACGACGCTGCACGCGGCGTTGGTTCAGCTACTCAACGTTCAAAGGAGCAGAGGTGACCAAGAAGTCACCAGCAAGTCGAACTCAGCCTCCCGCATCAGAGCTTTCTCCTCGATGTACCGGCCTTCCACAAAGACTCTACCAACACCACACCCCTTTTCGATAAGGGTTCAAGAGCCAGGTCCCGCTCGCTTGGATCAAGGTGAAAGGTCAACTCCTCGCAAGCTTGTTGAAGAGATCCAGACAACTCGCAATGCCGGGGTAGTTTCCTACCGACGGAAGTCACGGAGAATCCACCAACCGGTTTGCGGATCGAGGTCCAAAAGCCCGCCGAGAGGTCGCGACCCAAAAGCGCGGCGCGCCGAACTTTCAAAGATTCGCGACCACCCAACCTCGATGGAGACGCCGCATCCGATGATGACGTTATACCCGAGATTGTGTCGCCGACGGTAGGTTGCTCCGCACTCATGCCGATGAGTTGTACTATCGCGGCCGGGGTAGGAAGAAGTCTCGTAGACAAAGCTCTCCGAAACCGCATCCTCTTGCATTTGTACTAAACTGATCAAGGCAAGGTTTCTGAGTGTAAATGCCGCCATAAAACTCCGAAAGGGTGTCGGCCTTCCAAAGATCGAGCACCAACGAACCGCCAAGACCTCGGCCAAGGCGCTCCCCGGCGAAGACATGCACTCGCCAAGGCAAGGATGAGCCGCTTGAGGTCACCATCAATATGACCAACAAGGCAACGCCGCCACGCCGCATTCCGCAGCCCTCCCAACGTGTGACTTTTGGCGGCGGTACTATCGTGACGGCCTAACTATCACGACCGCAACGAGGGATCCCTTCAAGGCACAACCGCTAACGAAGAGTACCTTCGAAGATGAAGTATCGGATGACGGCTCGGCAATGGCATCCGATGACACCGTCTCTAGTGAAGGTCATACTCGTGAAGCACTCATGATTAGTGTGCACCGAGGTGGCCAAGCTACTTGAAGAAGCCTTGGCAAAACGTAAAGACAACTTCAAACTCGAGATGGACATGGCCATGCGCCAGATGAGAGAAATGCATGACCGGCAGATGCAAGCGATGATTAATCGCCGTGGTGAGGGCCGCCGTGAACAACGCCAATTTGACGGATAGTGACACGGATGAAGAGCAAGACCTTAACACCGATGAGCGTAACGCCGATGATGACACCATGGTCCTACCTCAAAATCACCGGACAAAATGCAAGGGAAAATGACAAGATCAAGGATCCGAGAGCAAGGTCAACTCGCCATCTCGCTCAAGAAGTGAAGAAGACGGGATTCCGTGCCCTTACCCGAGAGTGGGAGTCAATCTCTATCCGCGAAGTTTAATTTAATAAACTTCACGCCGCTCGATGGGAGAGGGTCCCCACTCAACATCTTATCTACTTCAAGAGCCATTTAGAGTCATCTCCTAACGAGCCCTTGATGGTTCGGTCATTCGTCGGCACTCGCGAGGGCGGCTTCGATTGGTACCGCCGTCTCAAAGCGGCAGATCAACAACCGGGAAGACATGGAATCTATGTTCCGGCGAACTTCTTCGATGACGCATACGAGGTTTCACTCGGTGCGTTATGGGACGAAGCGTAAGGATGGAGAAACCGTGGATAATTTTGTCAAACGGTTCCGCAACAAGGCGATGAACTGCCGTGGACCCAATCACGGAGGAATTCATCCTCAAGACCCGCCAACATAACCTCTCACCGACGGATCGTATGATGGGCACCGCACCATCTAGAACCCGGAAAGACTTGAAAGTCCGAGGGAAGAGGCCAGCCTCAAAAGGGAGAAGGCGAGCGAGGTCAAGAAAGCCAAACCCACGGAACCAAAATTTTGTCCCCTGAACAAGGGAAGGCGCCAATGAAGAATGTTGATGCGATCAAACTTTCCAACAAGTGCCCACAACAACAAGAAAGAAAGCTGACCCCATCGCAAAGAACAACCGTAAACCGAGGGCATCCACGCCGTGTTTCCCAAGACGATTCTTTCAGTGGACGAAGAGGTGCCGGATCTTTAAGTACTTGCTAGACAACAACAAGATCCAACCGCCACCGATCGCCAACCAGAGGAAGCTCAAAGGACGACGGACCCAAGCATCAGGCTTATCATAGGGCGATACACCACCACCAAGTCATGCTACCAAACAAGGACAAGATCCAAGCTTTGATTGAAGTGGGGTGATCACCCCAAAACCAAATAAGGAAAGCAAGTGGGCGAAACGCCGACGCCCATAAGCTTTGGGACAGTGCCTACAACCTGGTTCCGGCCAGAAACCGTGGTCAAAGTGGGAATGAAGACGGTGAATGACGATCCCCACAAGCAGCGAGAGAAGGGGTTAGTGCCGCACACAGCCCCAAATGGCGAACTCCTATGGGTCCACCCGGACTTACTTAAAGACGATCAGTGGGCGACGTCTTCGTCTAAAAAGAAGTCCAAGGGAAAGGGCAAATCTTGCAATGCTACCTCAGCGGTTCTACTCGACGACGACGAGCAAATTCCTACGTGTTCTTTGTCGGAGGAGGAACAGGAAGCCTTTGTCACCAGGAGTGGGCGTGAGTACGCTTACAAATACCCCGATGACTCCAACCTTAATGCTAAAATGTTAACGGAGCTTGGGGTAGTAACAATTCCCACGGTTCCCGCCACTCCTAAGGAGGACGCCACCAGAACGAAGGGGAAACAACCTGCAAATCCTGAGGTGCAACCCCCGAAGCAGTCCCGATTTAATCGCCCGATTAGAAGGGATAGACCGGGGAACACAAGCTCTCCCTACCGCTTCGATGTGATGGCACAATTGGCCAACATCCCGGCAAGAATAACTTTATACGAGCTATTGAGGTTGTCCAAGGAAACCCGCAAGTTGCTACGAGAAGCGCTATGCACTCGAGGTCTTCCTAACCCACATTAAATCAAGTCCAGAGGAGCCGGAATCATCAGCCCGGGAATGCAATGTGGCCTCCAAGCATATTCCCTGCATCACGTTCTCTAAGGAGGATATGCAGACGAAGACGTCGAAGCATGACAGCCGCTTCTACTTCATTGTGGTACATTGGTTCCAATGAAGTAAACCGGATCCAAGTTGATCCGGTTCCACAGGAGCATCATGCCTTTGCGCCGATGTATAGCCCGGGATTCCGCCGCCAGCTCGCCTCGACCGGGCATCGTGATATACGGATTTAACACCGGTGGGTCTCGGCCACTTGGTAAAATCCGCATTAAGTGTCGATGGGGACTTAAAGTCCGAAGTCACCGCTACGCCATTGACGCAGACTTCCTATAACTTGTTGTTGGGTCGCCTTGGATCCATAACCATGTTATAGTCCCTCTACCTCCATCGTCTCAAATATGTCGACACTAATAACGAGGTTAAGACGGTGGTCGCGACAAATAACCGCTTAAAGGATCGGAGAATTATTTCATCGACTCTCCTTTACTGTAATGAGTCCGACATCAATCATCGCCCATGGCACGGACAGCGTGAGGACGCCGATACCGGGCCGGGCTTGACTATAAAGGTGGTTTTGTTTTGAATGACATTGTACCCTTAGTAGTCAATCTTGACGAAGAGGATCTTCCGATGAAAGTTGTAATTGGCAGTTTCGTCAAGAAGAAATAAAAGATGATTTAGAGTACTCGTTGTGTTTGAATGATGTAATGAAAAGTTGTATAATGACCTCAATTGCATATGCCAATTCGGTCATCCCGTAATACGTAAGCACCTTCGAGACTTCATCCAAGACGACTTTCGCCGCCCAAGGGAAGGGAGGCCGCAAGAAGGACTTAGTCTATGGCGAGGGGAGTTGACTCCACGCCCAACTACTTCGCACGGGTTCGATGAAGATAAACCGAAACTTCATCTTTCCGGATATAGCCCGAAGCGCAGCACCTCATGAAGAAGTGGGGTACGACTTTGCGCTGGGAGAAGGACTTTATTTTGGGCGGATCTCCCGCTCCACCCAAGGTCGATATGTACCAAGGGAAACCCGATAATTATTACGGATTCAAAAGGGATTGGGATACGATCCTCTTCGAAGATGAGTGTTGTTGGTCGATCAATAACCAACCACCCAACCTAGATGATGAGTACTCATCCGATTCGCCGCCTCGACTCGACGCCAAGATCGGCAAGATGTTCGGGGTTGATGTCCAACATGGCTACAAAGGGACCCCACTACACCGAAGAAGATGAAGAATTGCCAACATGGGAGGACCCATGGGTCCATCACCTCAACATGCGATGGGGACCGGTTTGAGCAGAGGGAGCCCGATCAAGACGCAGGTAGTCCAGATCAACATGGGTAATGAAGCACACCCTAAACTTATAAATATTAGCAACAGCCTTCCCCGTGAGGAAAAGAAAAGGTTGATCACTCTTGTCGAGAGTATATCGATGTTTTCACCGAGTTACGAGGACATGCCGTGGCTCGACCCCATGTGGCAATGCACCGCCGACATTAAAGTGGATGCCAAACCTCGCCAAACAAAGAACAGAGATGGTTTCGCCCACGATTATGGAGGCAATTGTTGCGAAGTAAAGAAGCTCATAGCCTCGGTTTCATCCGGAGGTTCAACATCCGGATTGGGTGGCTAATATCGCTCCTGCAAGAACGGACAATCGAATCAGGTCGACTACGAGATCTGAATGCCGCGATGCCCAAAAGATGACTTCCCACTTCCACTACCGATGTGATCGCCGATAATACATGTGGATTTGAGCTAATGTCCTTCATGGATGGGTTCTCGTTACAACCAAATCAAGATGCATCCGATGACGAAAGCACACGGCGCTCAGAACTCCTCTAGGCATCTTCTCATAATACCATGCCATTTGGACTGAAGAATGCCGGCGCCACTTACCGCCACAAGAATGACAAAGATCTTTCGTGATCATCTTCGAAGACGGTCGAATGTTACGCCGATGACTTGGTTGTGAAAAGTCGTGACAAAGATGACCATATCCGTGACTTGAGGACGGTATTCGACCTCATGGACTCATCAATTAAAGATGAACCCCACCAAGTCTTTCCTCGAATGTCCAAATGCAAATTTCTGATTCGTTGTTACCAACAAAGGTATCCACATTGACCCGACAAAATAAAGGCAATCAATGAATTGCAACCCCAAAGAATCTAAGGGAACTCAGAGGATTACAGGGCGATTAGCGCACATCCGACGCTTCATCTCCAACCTCTCGAAAATGTCACCATTCTCTGTTCAACAAAAGGTGTCCTTTGTCCGATGACACCGCCGAAGGCATTCAAGATATCAAAACATATCCGACTAATCCTCCGTACTCGGTAATCAAGTCGGGTAAACCGTTCTTGATTTATATCAAAGCGGCGAACCATTCGTTGAGTGCTTTACTTGCACAAGACGACGCACCACGGTCACGAAAGCAAAGCGGTTTATTATCTAAGCCGAACCTTGGTGGGTGCGAATCTTGCTACCCAATGACCGAGAAAGAGTGTCTCGCCGGTCTTTGCGATTCGTAAAATGCGACACTACTTAGTTGGGCAAACGATCACGCCATTTCTAACGTGAAACTCGCTCGGTGTTCATGACGCAGCCTCTATGAATTGGCTACCGCTAAATGGGCTTTACTTTTGTCCCAAGATGACTCGCACTTCAAGCGCCAGGTCAATTAAGGGACAAGCCATCTCATGATCTTTTGGCGCCAACCCAACAAAGGATACTGGTGAACTATTTGATGATCTACCGGATGAGACCCACGAGGTTAACACAACTCGCACCAACAGTGTGGCATTTATATTTTGATGGAGCGCCCCGAAGCAATAACGTGGATGGATAAAGCCTCTTAAGATCTCACGAGTCGGAGTAGTCTTAGTTTCCGGAAGCATGTCATGCCTCGCTTATTCATCGACCGAGCCCTCGCCTAACAATGTCGCAGAGTACAACGCCTCATTGGACTTAGCTTCGCTAAAGAGTCGGGTAGAGTATCTCGAAGCCTTCGGGATTCCCAACTCATTGTCAAATAGACTCATGGGACTATGAGGTCGAAACCCAAATTTAATCCCATACCATCGCCGCTATCGAAGTTAGCGGACTCGTTTGAAGGATTCTTCATCGAGTACATTCCGCTTCCGTATCGCGTATGCGATGCACCGGGCGATTAGCAGTGTCTTTGGCGCAACCTCCGAGATCGAAAGCAAATGGTCACGGTGAGGACCCACCGATTATTCATTCCTATTTATGACAGGCGTAAAATGACGAAAGGGTAGTCACTAAGGAAGTGTATGCAACCCAAGTCGGACTTGAGCCCCGAGATTGGCGCCTCTATTATTGACTACGCCTTGCACGGCATCCCCGCCAAAAGATATGAAGGAGCGCGGAATCAACCGTAGAAGAGCCAAGGTTCTTCTACAATACGGAAACCCGTGACGCTTCATCGGGCGGTATAACGGTTTGCTACTCCGCTTTCAAACAAAGAGGCGAGGAAGTTCTCCAAGAAGCACACGGAGGAGAATGCGGCGCACTACCAGTCCTAAGCTCTATGATCGGATCGAAGGATGGGGTACTACCGCCTACTATGGTCAATGATGCGGTCACATATGCTCGAAGTGTCACGCGTACAAATACACGCCAACCACCGCATCAACCTCCGGAGCAACTTCACCCGCCGCCACATCTTGGCCATTCGAGACATGGGGCATGGATGTGGTAGGCCCAATCTTTCCTCTGTCGGCCAAAGGTGATCGGTTTATCCCGGCGACACCGACATTCCAAGTGGGCAAAGGCGATTCCCTCAAGGAGGTAAAGCCGAATGTAATTCGGTTCATCAAGCACCACGCCATCTATCGACACGTGTACCAAGGCGGATCGTACATGATAACGGTCCCCGCTCATTAGCAATGCCTTCATTCGGTTTTGCAGAAATTTAAGATCCGGACGCTCCTCAATCAAGGCATAACCGCTGCAAACGGATTGGCGAGGCTTTCAACAAAACGATCATTAAAATTCTCAAGAAGCCGGTGAAAAATAACAAACGCGACCGATGATAAACTCGAGAAGCACTCGGGCGATCGCACGACGATTCGCACACCGACCGGGCTACCCCGCACTCTCTCGGGTATATGGGTGTGAAGCGCCCCGCCTTGGAAGTTCAGATTCCATCCTCCGTGATTGCTCTCGCAACCGAGATGACAACAGAGGAGCTACATCAAAAGCGCCTCGAAGAACTCGAGATGCTAGATGAAAAGCGCTTGGAAGCTCAACAGCACATTGAGTTTTACCAAGCAAGAATGTCCAGGGCCTTTAACAAGAAAGTCCGACAAAGGAGCTTCAAGGAGGGAGACTTGGTCCTCGCTGCTCGACGACCGATAATTCTCGATTCCAAGAGGAAGGGTAAGTTTGAACCCAAGTGGGAAGGGCCGTTTGTGATTGAAACGGTCTATTCCAATGGCGCATATCGCCTTATCACCCAGGAAGGCGATAGGCAATTAATGCCGATCAATGGGAAGTTCCTGAAGAAGTACTATCCTTAGTACCTTCAGGATAACCCGTTTTGGAGGGAAGTTTTTCGGGAAATACTTTCCTCGGAGATAACCCTAATCCTTTCCTCCAGAATTCCCCCACCGATCAAACTCATTGACGGTGGGTCCACAAAATTTTCTCTGGTCCCTCCACCAGCAAAATTTCCCCCTTGACTTCTTTCAATAAGCAAGGGGTCCACAAAATTTTTTGATCCTCTATCAAAATCCCCTCTTGATTCCTTTCAATGAACAAGAGGTCCACTTTCAAATTCGGAGATCACTTTCTGATGAACAGAAAGCCTCCATCGTTTCCATTTCAGTCACGCCCTCCCATGGCGGTAGTACTAAAATTGGAACACTCTCGATAAACGAGACCTTCAGATCAGGTGGTGAATCCTATAAAAGTGAAAACTACTCCAGATCTCTTCGATTCTGAGTGGAGATCCCACTCTTAGTTTCACCTTAAGAGATTCTCAAGTGGAGATCCCACTTTTAGTTTCCCTTTCTTGGAGGTAGGATATAAAATCCTTCCTCTCCATCTTCCTGAGATAGAATATAAAATTCTTCCTCTCCAAGACTAAGAAACAGATATAAAATCCTTCTTTTCTTATGTTCACTTGGGGTTCGCTCTCTACCTGCATAAAAGGAGACCCGAAATAGAATATAAAATTCTTTCTTTCCAAAGACTTGGAGACAGATATAAAATCCTTCCTCTCCGACATCGGAAACGAATATAAAATTCTTCCTTTCCCACAATCAATTCCATTCACCGCTCGATCCGTTCACCATTCTCCTGACAAAGAAGACACCAAGATTCATCTTGGGGCATTTTATCCCAAGCCTAAGAAGGGATAAAGCCAACGCCACACGCTGCCGTTTAGTCTTTTTCCATTGAAGAAGACACCATAGTTTGATTCTGGGGTATTTTATCCAAGCCTAAGAAGGGATGAAGCCAACGCCACCACGCTGCCGGGTGGTCTCTTGCCCGTAAAGAGTAACGGCTTCACGATTCAACATCGTAGCATTAAGTCTAAGAGAGTCTCATTCTTTTAGCACAACGCCACATGAACGGATCCGATAATCCGCATGCTAGCCGGTTCAAACGGTGATCGGTAAAGGCCAATCAAACCGCTGAGGGTCGGGGTTGGCCAATAACCCCAAAGTCACCGCCAACACGCCGGGCTAGTCTTTACCCGTGAAAAGTGACAAAGTCTATGTATTCAAAATCATAGCACCAAGTCTAAAAGAGTTTCATTCTTTTAGCACAACGCCACATGAACGGATTCGATAATCCGCATGCTAGCCCGGCTTAAACGGTAATCGGTAAAGGCAAATCAAACCGCTGAAGGTCGAGGGTTTGCCAAGAATTCTATGAATGTTGTGACAATGAAAATGACAAATCGCAAGTCACAACAACAATGGAACTACCGCCGACGACCGACTTCCGCAGCTTGGTCCTCTACAGCCCTTTGGCGTAGTAACCACCGCTATACCTAGCTTTGGAGGAACATCTTACCAATAGAAAAGAATTCATCAAGACTGCCAAATTGAGGATGAACTAGATAACAAGACTAGTCCCCCAATTAAACGGGATGGAGACTCAAGTGTTTCCAGGTGGGCTATCATAGAGAGCCGACCTCATTGCACCAAGAAATGGGATATGTCAACCTAGATGCATGGAGTCAATCGGGGATGTACACAAGGGTCAATCATTACTCCTATGTGGTCGGATTCATCAGATCTCCCCTGGGAGAGGATAGGGTCACAGGCGCACCATGCACCGGCTTCTTTCATTTCGTGACGGGAGCCCTATCGCGAGGCACCTCCTCAAAGGAGACCTTAAATGCGGTCCCCGCAAGAAAAACTCCCACTGAGGCACTAATAGTATACAAGTGAGCATTGATCTCCTCAAGCAGCATATTGATCTCCAAAGGGAAAGAGGCGCCAATTTGCGCCTCTCCAAGTTGTCCCTAGAAGTTTGAACAAGGAACCGACAAGTTACTTCATGGTCACCCAGCTCCAACCACCGACCAACGGATCAACTTAGGCCAGACAATGAATTCAACTCATGAAGGGTTCCTTCTCCACCGATCAAGAAATCCCCATGATGGTCGAACCCCGAATACTCCAATAAGGAATATGAGTATAAACCGCCCCTAATTTATTGGAAAGTTCCCGAGGATAACCTAATTCTATTCCAACAAGGAGTAGGATTCTCCCACCGCGATACTCCAACTAGGTATACGAAGTCTAAACTATTTCCTATTTTGTCGAAGTTCCCGGAGAATAGTTTTATATTCTTAAGGATAACTCGACAATCCCCAATTTGCTTCCACCGGGTTCACTTTACGACTGACAATTCGTTGTGATGAAAAATCGCCAATTGGAGGTTGAATTCGAGAGAAAATTTTTGATGCCTGACAACGCCACATCTCGAAAATCCTCCCAGGGTCACCCCGCAACGAGCATCGCAAGAAGAGTTCACTAATCAAAGGATGAATCCTCAATATCCTCCCACCGGGTTAGTCTTATGCCAAGCCATGCAAAGGAGATTTCACCGATTCAAAGCTAAGTCTCACGGAATTGATGAACAGCTCGACGACAACTCACAACCACGAGCTAAAATAAGAAAATTCATTCATCGGCCATCGAAGTCAAGATTTCGACAATGTCGACAATAAATGCAGCACCGCGACACTTTTAGTTATCCTACAAAGCACCGGATAGTCCGAAAGAATCGGAGAGATCAAGATTTGAAGCCGCTGTGTCCTATTACACCGCATCGGGTTGGTCCTATCACATCCAAAGTATTTCGCTTCTTCTATGAAAGAGCGAGACCAAACACTTTGAGGGGTATCAGAGGCGCTGAAAATTGCCTATAAGTCCTCGAACGTAGCTCGTGATGACGAGAATAATCGACAAGTCATCCGATGAAGTAATGGCAAACCGCTGACGACACAACAAGTGAACGCAACGCAAACGCCAAGACGCCTACGCAGAGTGCTTTTCGGTCCCGCTTAGCCTTAGCTGGCGGGGTCATGGCGCACGCCCTTATGGTCCGCACCGGAAATTTTTGAAAGAGTTTCTCCTTTCCGAGCTGCCACCGATTCCGAACCTTGGTGAACTGATGCGCCATGAGTGCGAGTAAAGGATAAACCCAACTTTGAAGCCTCAAATTAAGCTCGAAAACCAGCAGAGAAGCCACGCAATGCTCGGTCAAAACCGACACTGTGAGGTGTCTCGCCGGCCGAGACATTCCAGAGGTGTCTCAGCGATACCAGAGGTGTCTCGCCCGAAGCGAGATTCCATAGTGTCTCGCCACCGACACTTCAGAGGTATCGAGCCGAAGACACCCGAGGTGTCCCGCCCGGCGAGACACCAAGGCGAATGGGCTTTTGCCCGCCGATCCGCCGCACTATAAATGTGACGGCTAGGGTTTCATTTTCAGAGGTCGCAGATAAAAAAAGAGGAGATAGCCGCCGAACTCTTGTGTGTGCCTAGGGTTAGAGAATTTCCAAGGGAGAGGAGATCAAGATCTAGACTTGCTGGGGAGATTTGCGATTCGAGATCCAAAGTTTTCGTGATCCGCATCTACAACAACAAACCATCCTTTGGATCAAGCTTGGCCTTGATCCGAAGAAGAGTAACGAAGCCTGGCCGATCTCGCTCACTACGCTGATCGTTCCTTGGCTTATTAATTCAGATTCGCTTAGATCTCGATCCGATCGATCTAAGAATTCCCATGCAAAAAAGGAGGGATTTTAGATGTAGATCCGCATCCGCATCTCGCTCGATCAACAATTGGGAAAGGAATCGCATGGTCCACGGAATACATCCCCAAGACAGCAAAGAATCCCATCGCAGTTTGTGATCCGATAAACGGATCCCGCTTGTTCACAAGGAGGAAAGTTGTATTTTTACCATTTTTCATTGTAAAAGCCTTATAAAAGGCGCATTTTATTCAAACTCATTTGTAATCCCATCAAGGTAGAATGATTTCACCAATGAAAAGATAGTGACTTTTCCCGAGAACAGTCTCAAGTCGATCGCTCGTTCAGAAGCCGCGATTCGTGATCTCCGATCGAAGAAGAAGTCAAAGGCCTCAAGGACGATAGGAAAAATTACGCCCAAATAAGTCAACCGAATCCAAGTTAATTCGGTTCCGCAGGAGTATCATACTATCGCCCTGTCCGATCGCCCTCCCCACAAATCCGTAAGGATCTCCGCCGCAAGAAAGATCCATTTGTCCTCGCCCGAACTTAAGGCGAGGATCTTAACTCCGCCAAGCAAGGGTTGCACCAATGGCATCCTTCCGCATCCAAGATCACGGATCTACGCAGAGATCACCGCTGATGATGCGTCGCACTCTCAAAGAGAGCCCGCCAGAGGTGACGCCAACGCCGACGATGAGTTCAAGGCCCTCGAATCACGACGGTGTCCGCTACAAAGTGGATCTCAAGTCCGGAGAGGTCAAGAAACTCATCAACAGTGCACGGCAACTCCTCAAAGCCGTCAACAAATGATTGGGTCCGTGTCAAAGCGGAACGTGCTTACTTAGTATCGGAGGCACCGTGCATTACTCTCACACACACGGGCTCTAGTTGGAGTCCGGATGTAGAAGAGGGAGAAGTGGACAAGAAGCCGAAAATGCCAAAGTCACGGTCAAAATCGGAACAACGATTGGACGAAGGAATCATCGATCAAATCAGCCACCTCAAAGCTGGTTGACTAAGGCTCGCCCGCGGGTTGACTTGATTCAAAAGATCACACCTCGGCAATCTCATCCAGATCTCCACTCGTGCTCGCTTGGTCAATCTGTTGGTATCCCGAGCAAGAAAATGGTGTTAAGCGCCTCGGCCCGTTACGCGATGATCGAGGTAAATTTTCGATCAAGGATTGTTTGGGCCGTGAAGAAGCCCACCAACTCCGCGGTGATGGAGGTCTGCCCCTCTCCGCCATGATAAGAAGATTCTCACTGCTCTCACTAGAATTTGGATCGAAGTTCGAGAGCCGATCGAAACCGGCTGCAAAAGCTGACGTGGAGGCAGTGACTCTTGGAACCTTTGATAATGTAGCTCATCCTCGGAAGAGCGTTTTTCGTCGTGACGATGACGTTATACACGAGTCATTACCAACATACGAGGGTTGCTCCGGCATTCATGCCGATAAGGTTGTACTATCGTCTTTGAAGTGCAGTAAATCTCGAAATAGAAGTTCCCAGAATTGGACATGCTTTGTCAGAGTATTCGCAAACTAATCAGTGGGAACAAAATGCAAAATCAAGATGCTTGGTGAAGTCCGAGTCTCAGATGAATTGTCAAGGGTAACCACCAATATGACCCGGCGAGGGTTGGGATACGAATCCTCCTCGAAGATGAATGCTCATGGTGATTGATAATAATCCACCCGATGAGGAAGGCGGACGATTCGATGCGATTCTTGACTTGGGATTCCGACACCACCTGGACTTTCAAGACTTTGATGTCAAATATGGCTGATCGATCCTGCTACTATCGAGGGTGATGAAGATATGCCAACATGGGAAGACCCATGGATCCATCAACTCAAAGAGCGCTTTGGGATAGATTCGAACAAAGAGAACCACCCACCAAGGACGCAGGTAGTCCGTGTTAATATGGGTGACTAAGAGCATCCTAAGCTCATAAACATCGGCAATACTCTTCTCCCTAAGAGAAGGAAGAGTTGATCGCCTCTAATCGTGAATATATCGATGTATTCACCGAGTTACGAGGACATGCCAGACTCGACCCTAATGTATGACACATCACTCAACATCAAGGTGGATGTCAAACCCGCAAGCAATCAAGAAGACGGTTTCGCCCACGATCTTCCAAGCAATCGCTGACGAAGTGAAGAAACTCATAGAAGGGATTCATCAAGGAAATTCAACATCCGGATTGATGGCTAATATAGTCCTGGCCACTGAAGAAGAATGGTTCGATTAGGACTGTACATAGAGATCCGAACGCCGCTGTTCAAGGATGACTTTCCTCTTCCAATCAATCGATGTCATAGTCGACAACAACGTGGGTTTGAAAGAATGTCATTCATGGATGGTTTCTGTTACAATCAAATCAAGATGCACCCCGATGATGCCAAGCACACAGCCGCTCGTAACTTCATCGGTATATATTGCTACACCGGTCATGCCGCTCGCCTCAAAATGCCGGGCCACATATCGCCGAAGCAATGACTAAGATTTTCCGTGATCATCTCCGAAAATGGTCGAATGCTACGCCGACGATTTGGTCGGAAAAGCCGCGGACAAAGGAGATCACATCAAAGATCTTAGAACGGTATTCGAACTCATGCGACTCATCAACTAAAGATGAACCCCGCCAAATCCTTCCTTGGGATGTCCAAGCAAGTTCCTCGCTTTGTCGCCACCGACAAAGGAATCCACGCCGATCCCGACAAAGTGAAGGCGATTCAAGAGTTACAACCTCCAGAAATCCGAGAGAACTCAAGTTACAAGGGCGACATGACATCCCACGACGGTTCATATCGAACCTATCCGGGAAGTGCCAACCGCTTTCTAAGTTGAACAAGAAGCGCGGTCGCTTATTTGGGATCTACCGAAGCCGAAGAGATCAAATCGATCTCGCTAAACCTCCCGTTTTGCACGCACCGTCGAAAACCGCTTCGATCTACGCCGGCAACGGATCACTGTTGCGCTTTACTCAAGCAGACGATGACGTCACGAAGCAGTATTACCTCGAAATAACATTGGTCGGCCGAGTCTCAATACCAATGGTCGAAGGTTTGCATTAGTGTTTCGCACTGTAAAATGCGCACTATTTAGCCGGACGTGACGATTTATGTTATCTCTAACGAACCGGTCCAATATTTATGACCCAACCGCCTCAATGAGTTAGCTGGAAAAATGGGCCTTGCTCTTGTCCCAATATGACTTGCACTTCAAACAACGTAAGTCGGTCAAAGACAACGTTGGCGATCTCTTACGCCTATCCCACAACGGACGCAGCTTGAGTTATAATGATGATCTTCCTGACGGTTCACGGTCAACACTACATCGCACCAACAAATATGGAGATTCATTTTGACGGAGCTTCTCGAGCTACCAATAACGTGCGCGGATGTTCGTGTTAAGATTTCCACCGAGTCGGGTTGTCTTTAGTTTCCTGTGGAATCATGTCATGCCCCGTGCTTATTCACTCATCAATCGTGCTCCAATAACGAGCTGAATATAACGCTACTTATCGGACTTAGCCGCAAGGAGCCGGGGTTGAATATCTCAAGCACATGATTCACAATTGATAGTCGCAGATCCGCTGAGACTACGGGTCGAAATCTAGATCTAATTCTTATCATCGTAGCAATCGAAATGGCGCACTCGCTCAAGAGTTCTTCATCGAATATATCCCGCTTCCAAAACGCTTACGCTGATGCATCGGCGGCGCTATCGGTCGTAGCACAACCTTCCAGACCGAAAGCAACTAGTTACGGCCGTGACTCATCAACTCTTCGCACTAACATACAATGAGGTACAAGAAGATAAAGGGTAGTTACCAAAGAGGTACATGCTAACCCAAACTAAATTGGAGCCTCGAGATTGGCGCTTCCTATCATCGACTACGCCTTGCATGGTATTCTACCACAAGACGGAAGGAGAGAGAGTCAATCCGCGAAGAGCTCCAAGATTCTTCTACGCATAATGTAGACCCGTGATGTTATATCGCCGGGTACGATGGCCTTTTATCCGGCCTCTCAAACAAAGAGGCGTAAGAGGTCCTTTCGAAGCACACGGGAATGGCGACACCAACCCGTCCTAAACTCTATGATCGTATCGAGAATGGGCTACGCCAACAATGATTAATGACGCAGCTGGCACGCCGGAATGCCACGCGGTCAAATTCACGCTAATTATATGCATCACCTCCGTAGAGCTTGATCCGGCCACATCCTCGCCATTCGAGACATGGGGAATGGACGCTGTAGGTCCCATTTTTCCGCCGCCGCTAAGGGGATCGGTTTATTCTAGCGACACCGACTATTTCTCCAAGTGGGCTCAAGCAATCCCATTAAAAGAAGTCAAGGCGAGTACCGCCGCCGATTTATCAAACACCATGTCATCTACCGACACGGTGTCCCGAGACGGATCGCATATGACAACGGTCCCCAATTCATCGAATTCCCATCAAGTTTTGCAAAAGTTCAAGATACAAGATGTCTCGCCGACAAACTTATAATCCGCCAAAGAAATGGATTAGCCTGACGCTCAACAAGACGATTATCAAGATTTTGTCGGCTTGTGAAGAATAACAAGCGACCGACGATAAACTCGAGAAGCACTCGGCATATCGCACAAACAGCATGACGCCAATCGAGTGACCCCGCATCCCCGCCGGTTTACGTGTGTGAAGTTCTCCGCTGGAAATCCAGATTCGGCTACTGCATGATGATGACCGAACAACATCAAAAACGCCTCGCTTGAGATGTTAGATGAGAAGCCCGAGGCTCAACAATGCATTGAGTTCTATCAAGCTAGGATGTCGAGGGCTTTCAACAAGAAAGTTCGACAGAACCTTTAAGGAGGGAGATCTGCCCGCCGCCGACGGCCGATAATCTCAACTCCAAAAAGAAAGGTAAATTCAACCAATGGGAAGGACCGCTTATAATAGACACAGCCTATTCAAACGTGCATATCACTTTATCACACACGGCGACCGCAATTAATGCCAATAAACGGAAGTTTCAAAAGTATTATCCTTAGTACATTCAGATAACCCATTTTGATGGGAAGTTCCTCGAGAATATCTCACTCATTTTCATGAGGATAACCCTAAGTTATTGTGTTTTCTCCAAAATTCTCACCGATCAATTCATTGACGGTGGGCCCACTAAAAATCTCCCCGTCCAACCACCAAGAAAATCCCTCTCGATTCCTTCCACCTAACCAGAGGTCCACTTTCAAATTCTGGTTAGCAATCCTATAAAAGCTAAAGCTATCCCAGACTTTCCAAGATTCTCGAGTGGAGACCCCACTCTAGTTTCTCATGGAAATAGAATACATTCTTCCTTTCCCACATTCACCGGAGATAGGACACATCCTTCCTCTTCAAGCAAGAGATAGAATACATTCTTCCTCTCTTGTCTTAGATTCTCGGAGTGAGATCCCACTCTTAGTTTCATCTTTTCAAGATTCTCAAAATGGAGATCCCATTTTTAGTCTCTTTCACCTGAAACAGACAAAAATCCTTCCTTTCCAATACCCTGAGATAGGAGACAAGATCCTCCTTCCTCCATCAATAAGAGATAGGATACAAACCTTCCTCTCTATTTCTCAATTGTGAGCTTTCGAGATAGGACACAAACCTTCCTCTTCACTTAGCAAGAGATAGGATAAAACCTTCCTCTTGTTCATCCCTTACCCGTGAGATAGTAGACAAGATCCTCCTTCCTCTCCACGGGCAAGAGATAGGATACAAAACCTTCCTCTCTTGTTCATCCTTACCCGAGATAGAGACAAGATCCTCCTTTCTCCACCGGCAAGAGATAGGATACAAACCTTCCTCTCTTTGTTCATCCCTTTACCTGAGATAGAGACAAGATCCTCCTTCCTCTCCACCGGCAAGAGATAGATGCAAACCTTCCTCTCTTGTTCATCCTTACCGAGATAGGAGACTAGATCCTCCTTCCTCTCCACCTTCTCGAAAATAGAGTACATTCTTCCTTTCCCACCTCAATCTTATTCTCGTTCACCATTCTGGCCAAAAGAAGGCACCAAGGTTCATCTTGGGGAATCTGATCCCAATCCGTGATAGGTCGACGCCAATCGCCGGGTTAGTCTTCCCGTGAAAGACGAAGCCTACGATTCAACATCGAGATTAAGTCTGAGAGAATTTTCATTCTTTAGCATAACGCTGTGTGTAGAACGGATTTAGATAATCTAATATGCTAGCCCAACCAAACGGTAGTTGGTAAGGCTTATCAAACCCGCTGAAGGCCGGGTTGGCTATAACTCAAAGCCAACGCCACACGCGCTAATCGGTTTAGTCTTTCTCCGCATTGAAGAAGACACCGAAGTTCGATCGGGTATTTTATCCTCAAGCCTAAGAAGGGATAAAGTTAACGCCAGACGCCACGGTTTAGTCTTTTTTCGAAGAAGACACCGTGAGTTTGATTCCGGGTATTTCATCCCAAGCCTAAGAAGGATGGGTTACTCAGAACACGCTATGCCGGTGGTCTTTGCCCTAGAGTATGAAGCCTACGATTCAACATCGTAGCATTAAGTCTAAGAGAGTTTCATTCTTTAGCACAGTTACGCGGCGGAACGGATCCGTGATAATCCGCTAGCCCAACTCATTAAATGGTAGCTGCAAGCACCAACCAAACGGGCTGAGGTCAGGTTGCTAAAAATCCTATAAGAGATATAGGTTAATTATTTCTAACAAATGAAAAGAATCATAATAAAGCATAAAAGAGGATAAATACGTTTTATTATTAAAGACCAGTTACAATAAGCTCTCTAAAACAAATTTGTACAAGAAATTTGTTTTAACTCGATACTTTATTGAGGAAAGCTTGTTGAAGTTCTTCCCCAAGTCTCGCCCTAAAAGTCTCCTCATCAAGCATATGGTCTTTGCGTCTCCTCCTCGACTTCGAGCTTTGAAAAACTCGCTTCTGACATGACCGCAAGAGTCTCCTCCTTGTTGGCCTTCACAAGATGATCGACTTCCGCTAGAAGTTCCCTGCTCGAAGCTCTACTATTTCTCCAAAGAAATGACAAGATCGAAATGTCTCCTACGAAGACTTAAGCTTCAGATGCCTCCAAAAGACGCTATAATTGCTCCGTCAGATCTGAACTTCGAGTCCAAGAATAACGCTGAAAGCATCACGCCAAGTCGCCAGCAGCCTCTCCTCAGTTTCTATATATGAGGGAGTTCTACGCTTCAAAGTCTTGCGACTTTGAGCTTAACCTCCAAATGATCGAGATCATCAACATGGTTCAGCCAACTCAATAACCCGTGATCTCGTATCGTGGTTACCCTAGGATCAAGGAATGGCCGGAACTGACGGGAGAGAAAGTCCGGTACCGAAGTGTGTCTATCACTATGGCTAAATAGAGAAGAACGTTTAACTTCCACCTGATAATCACCGAGATGGATCGTCGACATCAAAGCTCACTAAGTCGGAAGAGTCGCTATAGACCTCGCAAAAAGGAAGAAAGGGGCTGAAAACTCCCAAAACCAAAAAGATCAACATGAGTATCTAGCTGAATGGTTCATACCCAGCATGCGCCTTTGCCTTTAATGAAAACCGGCGAAGCGCAAGCAATGGGCTCGGCAGCCTCGGCCGGTGATTCTGACCCCGCATCGCCCAATGTATTACTGCCGCGGAAGTGGACTCGAAGAATAGCAGTGCTCAATGTCGTGATCGGTCTCTATCATCGCCGAGACATTTTCAATCATAGACGCATTTCAGTCAAAATTGAATAGTCCTATGATTATCGAAGGATTTATACCTTCAAAGAAATCACCGATATCCCTAGGAATTCTAGTCGTGCACGGTATCGCCAGAAGAGGAACGCCTCGGGTAAATCAATGATCAAATCCTCGGTCCTCCATCTAAAAATACATAAGAGCGAAGAAGCGATGTGAGCTGCGTGGAAACAAATTTCGTTCTTTGCAAGTTGTCGCCCGTAAGAAAAATTACTAAGAAGATGTACCGGATTCTCCGATCCACAGTCCTATGTTGGTATTTTCGTGCTCTCCTCGCAATAGCCCGAGTACTTGCCCCACTAAACCGACTTGCGAAAGTCGGAGAGGAAAATCAAAATTGCCGCCACCAAATTCCCCGCGACAAGAGAAAATCGAGATTCATGAAGAGCCGAATGATCGAAAGATTTCGGTCACCGAGCATTACCTTTATTGCCTGGCAGAGCTTCGCTTGTCGAATCCAAGATAATGGTCCCAGAAGTGCGCTGATCCTGGAACCGCTTTAAAAGGAGCTCCATTGCGGAGTTTGTCCCATCGCAGAAGGCTTGACCGCTTCTTCTCGTATTCCCAAAAGATAAATCAATATCGATTGGGATATCTCTAAGGATAAAGAGATTCAAGGAGAAAGTACCGTAGTTTTCTTCATGAGTTGTGCTTCTCCCCGGTCCTCTCCTCTCGGCATCCGCTGCATCCTATGGATCTCCCACCCGACCTATCTCGACTCGGGTATGGCGACGCTTCTTTTTGTGCCCGAGCAGCCCTCGAATGTACCGAGTATCAGCTCTGAAGCCTCTTCACCTTCAGCCAAGGGACTTCACAGAATGAGCTTCACTGGCCAAAAAGCCGCTTGCAGATAAATATGTCGACTTTAGCTTACGACGTTATTCCGGAGGCTAAATTTAGCTGTTGGTACGCCCGCTACACTCCACACGCCTACCAGACACTATCGATCAAACCGAAGTCCGAACTCCTGCTTCGGGTTCCAACGAAGTTGGTCAGAACCAATTGACGATTTAAACGAAGGGAAATAAGGCTCACGTAGCACTCGCTTTCACTCTGAAAAATAAGATATCCGTCTGATGTTGATCAGCCAATTAAAGTCCAACATCAAGCAAAGTCCGTTCATATTGTGTCTCCCTCATCGATCACCCCCGCATCAATTCGAACCGGGAAAATATCTAGAGAAGGCTCAACCCTTGTGAATCCGGCAGCTGCCTACATGACTCCTAAGAATGCCTTGCCACTTTGCATTTCTCTAAAGATTGAAGAAAAGGGACAGATGGATTCAAGCAAGGCCATCATATCAGTCGATGAAGAACAAACCGTGCCATCAAGTAGTGGGAGTTCCACCTTTACATGAGGAATCTCATCCGACGGTTTGTTTTTCCTCCAGTAAAGGCAAATATTTGACGGTCCCCCATGAATGTTAGCCACCATCACCGAAGAAGAGACAACTCCCTTGTGAGCAAGCCGAATCGGCAGGATAGAGCACCTCGCAAAGCGCCGCTAGGTCGACATGGCATCACACATTTCTTCAACCATGGCGGGAAACCCGCTAAGAGAGTCATCGGGATAGGTTTTATCAGCCATGAAGGTCGGAATTTGCTCCTCGCCGGAAAACCATACTCGGTACTACTCGGGTATAAGACTTAGCCGACTTTTCTATCAACCCATTAACCTGGCGAGTAGAAGGAGCCAATTCACAACCGCCATCGTAATCGCCTCCGTGATGTTTGAACAAATAATTGGCTTAACCGCTTCAGCTTATAATTGACTTCTTTTTATCGACGGCTCATCGGTATAGGGCGATGTGATAATGGCACGCGGAGGTCCCATAGAGTGTCGAACGGTCGCAGCAGTATCCTTCTACCACCCACTCGCCCGGGGAAGTATTCCCGATATAGCATCCTTCCCAGGTAAACCCCGACCCGATGCATCTCGCAAAGCCAATCCTAGTTCGCCATGCCGGTTAAGAATGTGTTCAATCGATCATAGAGCTCTGATAAAGCGAAGAAGTGGTTGGTACCGATCGAGCCCATACATAGTGGCATGAATCGCGCATATAAACCACAGCCTCGAAGTTCCTCCCCATCGCCAAGAACGCGGACTAGTCAAACGAAGTCCACCGTGAGCTTATCTCCGTAATGAACCCACCGAAGAATCTATGACCGACGGGCATCTCCCGGCCCCAACAGGCAAGGCGGTTCTTCAAAGTCTGACTAAATGCTCATCACGAGGCGGAGAGAAGCCCCAATATACCGTGGTGCACCGATAACTCCTCACTGGAGTGAACCAGAACCGATCGATGGGTGATAAACCCGCGAATGAATGCCACACACTTCGTCAGCGCCACGATTTTCCGTGGCGACGCCGGATGCCGAATCTGGCCAAACAACTGGCGACAGGAATCCAAGGGAGATATAAGAATCCACCGCCATCCTTGTGCAGCCATTGCTCACTCTCAATGAAAGTCGATCCGGGTCCTCAACGGAGTCGCCAAACAAATAGTCCTCCGTTTTTGCCCAAAGTCCAGAAGAACCGTAATCTTCTCAAGTGGCCATCAACACCTCACACGAGGACCTCCAAGTACTAATCGTCACCTCCGAGGGCGATCCGCTCTAAACCGGGCAAATAAGAATAGTGGGATCATCGAGGAGGAGAAGTGGTCACCACGTCCCGGCCAACCGCATGATAAGGAAGCGCACTGCAGGGATACTCAACTGAAAAAAAATGAAATCAAATGAGTCGAACCCAAAGAAACATATATAATGCTGAATTCATTTCACAAATTCGTGAGATAGAGTCACGCCTTATAAACAGAAAATCGGTGCCAACACACTACGGATTTATCGATAATATACCCCGCCTCATAAAATGACGGCATTCTATCCATCCGACCAGTACGCCATGGAATCGCCCCGCGCCGGCCGAATAAGCTGGCCGATCCTCACGAAGGAGGAATCAAGGCTATGCGAGGCCGATCCTCACGGCGAGAAATCAAGGCTATATGAGCGCTTGTTCCCACGGCGAGGAATCAAGGGCAATTTATGAATGCAAGTTGTGAATGAGCAATTTAACATAAAATCTCACCAAAAACGATGGTGGTACGTCATCGAGACGAGTAGACGGCGCTCCCGGCACGCGGATCTTCCCCGACCACATCTAAGCCGCGAAAACAAGACGAAAAGTCGACGCATGGCTAAAAATCAGCAAATACAATGCAAGAAGTCCCGCTGGTCAGGTCATGGTTTATCAATCATGACGGGCATCAACGACGCTACAACAAAACGACGGACGACCGTGACTGACCACCAAGGTGCACGCGCCCGAGCTCGCCATTGTTTGGCGCTGGCTACGACCGAAGCGTTGCCAGCGCTGGTCTCGACTGAAAGCCGCCAGCGCCGGTGGACCGAAGCGCCACCGCCAGCAAGGTCTCGTCGCGACCGAAGCCGGCTACCGGCGTCGCCGCCGCCGGCCGCTCACACCGGCCGCCCACCTATGGCCGCCACCTTGCTCATGCATGCAACAAAAAAAGAAGAGAAAAGAAGAGAGAAGAAGAGGAAATATAAAACCTCATCATACCCCTCGTTGTTCGAGAAGATGAAACGACACGAGGCGGAAGAAAAACAAAAGAAAAAGTGTATGAGAAGTTTGCCGCCTAGGGTCAAGAGGAAAGAGGGTTTGTGGTATTTATAACAATTCCATATGGACCCAATCCTTTGAATAAGGAGTCCCATTTGACAACAAGTAGGAGTTCTAATTGGTTCAATTGATACCTACAAAAGAAACTAAATCAGCCAATAATTCCCCCATCCTCTCTCAATATTTGGAAGAGAATTAGCCGACTAATTTTCCAAATACCTTCCATGTGGCCTAATCCTACCCAATCAAGATTACGAGTATAAACTATTTCCTAATTTGTCGAGCCCTAAGAATATTTCCATAAAAAATATTCTTAGGGATAACTCGATCGTATGGATCACATCGACGCCGACGACTGCCGCTTAATCCTACTCCAATCCGATTACAGTATAAACCGTTTCCTAATTTTGTCGAGTTCCCGAAGAATATTTTCATAAAAAATATTCTTAGGATAACTCTATCGTATGATCACATCGACGCCGACGACGTGCCGCCTAATCCTACCCAATCGATTACGAGTATAAACCGCTTCCTAATTTGTCTAGAAGTTCCCGGAAGAATATTTCCATAAAAATATTCTTAGGGATAACTCGATCGTGGCGGATCACATCGACGCCGACGACGCCGCCACTTAATCCTACCCAATCAGATTACGCAGTATAAACCGCTTCCTAATTTGTCGAAGTTCCTAAGAATATTTCCAAAAATATTCTTAGGATAACTCCGACGGATCACATTGACGCATCACGCGTCAGCCAATCCCCTAATAGGACTACGATAAACTATTTCCTAATTTTAACGAAGTTCCCCGGAGAATATTACCATATTCTTAAGGATAACTCAATAACCTCACCGGAACCTCAAAGAGGGATAAATTGACTAATCCCGACAAGGCTTATAGTGACGACAACGGTTCTACCTTGAAAGAACCCTCCCACTGTGGATAATTGTACCCAACCAGGAATACGTATAAATTGTTTCCTAATTTGTCGAAGTTCCCGAAGAATATTTCTATTCTTAGGGATAACTCGATGCGTGGATCACATCGACGAATCGACGCCTAATCCTAATCCTCCCAATAGGACTACGAGTATAAACTATTTCCAATTTTAACGAAGTTCCCGAGAATATTACCATATTTTAAGGATAACTCGATAACCCTCAATTTCTCCCACCGGGAACCTCAAAGAGGGATAAGTTGATAAATTCTAACAAGGCTTATATTGACGACAACGCTTCTACCTGGAAAGAACTCTCCCACAGATAATGCCTTCATTCGCGCCGCCCGAAGGTCTGGCTTGGTCAACAGCTGGAATTGGAATAAATCCCAAAAAGAATTCCTCCCACTGTGGACAATTGTACTCTGACAAGGAGTAATACAGTAGCGACGCTAACCAACGCGTCGTCGCCGAAGGATTCACTGATCAACGGTTCGGATCCACGTAAGATCGCGACGGCCAATCCACAGACGATTAAAGGCTAAAATCCATATAGTTTGACGCCAATTAACGCGTCGCAGTGAAGGTTTCCCCGATCAACGGAGGAATCTCGATGGTCAATTGGACGACAATTCACCAACAACACGAAGTCAACAACAAATGAACTTACCAATTACATTTTGAAATTCCAACAAACGGTCAAGCAATAAATGCAAGCATCGCGGACGCGTATCCTACAAAGCACCGGACAACCCGAGGATTGGAAGAATCAAAATGCTGAGGCTATTCTCAAGAAGAAATTCATCAATCGACTTCTGGTCAAGATCTCAACAACGGTCAGACAAAAAATGCAGTACCGTAATACCTTCAGCAATCCTACAAAGCACTGGAAAGACTGAAAGGAGTGGAGAGATCAAACGCCATGGTCATTCATAAGTCCTATCACGCCAACTAAAAGGGTGAAGGACTCATCACGTCCAAAGCATCCCAGACTCATCAAGAATCGACCGGACGCTTTGGAGGGGTATTCAGAGCATTAAAATTACTCAAGCACGAACGAGACTCGCGACGGTGGGTTAACAACCGACGCACCCATCCGACAAACGCCGCGATCGACTATGCCGCGAAAACGATCACGCCGAAAGCACGAACACATGAAGTGAGCCGGCGATGCATACAAGCCAACGAGGTTGCATAAATGTGGGATAAATCCAACAACAAAGCTTCAAATTCAATAAGATTCGACGAAGCGAGATCGATTGGATTCGAACGTCAACGAGACTGGATTCAAACGACGACGAGACAAGAATCAGTTGTCACTTAACCTGTCAACGCGATTGAACCAACCGAATTCCGAGTCAGCAAAGAAATGAATCGGACACGGACTTAGGACGACAACGACAAGATCGACAAAACGCCGCTAAAAAGTCCGAAACCAACCAAACGGAGCCAAACGGCGTCGCCAAACCCGACACCGCTTGGTGTCCGCCATGGCCGGACACCAAATGATGTTCGCCAAAGGCCGGACACCGAAAGGTGTCCGTAATGGCCGACACCATTTGGTGTCCGGCCAAGGGTCGACACCATATGGTGCCCTACCAAAATACCCTCTTTTGGTCATTTGCCTATAAATAGGCTGAGGGGTGTTCAGTTCTGAAGGTTGGATTTTCTGATATTGGGGAGAGAGCTCTCGCGAGATCTACGAGCCGTCGACGCACAGTTCCGAGCACCGGCGAGCACGAGTTCAGTCGGCGTCAGATCTACAACCGCTGTAGGGCAAATCCGGGTCAGGACTACAGATTACCCTTCGGGGACAGCGCTGTGATTTCTCCTAGTAGATCTCACCCGCTCCGGCGATCCTCTCCTTCGTGAGTGCGATCCCCGCAGGCGATCCTCTCCTTCGTGAGTCACCTTTAGGCCGCTTTCTTCGCGTGGAACGAGCCCCTACGCCTCAGAGTTCCGAATCCGGGTTTCCACGGATCGAATTGCGCGGCCGTCCACCGGACAAGATCCCCGACAGCGAAGAACCCACACGCGGGATCCCGAATAATAGAGATCCGGCGTTTGTTCACAAAAGGAAAAAGTTGTAATTTTGTTTTCATTGTA
Source organism: Asparagus setaceus (assembly GCA_012295165.1). Taxonomy (NCBI): domain Eukaryota; kingdom Viridiplantae; phylum Streptophyta; class Magnoliopsida; order Asparagales; family Asparagaceae; genus Asparagus; species Asparagus setaceus. Next base: position 34,482 of record WHSE01000063.1, on the reverse strand, counting down.
CCTGAAATAAAAGGCATTTCTTTTGTTTGAATTTTGTTGTAGGCCAACGAAGTAAACAAGTTCAACAAGCAATGAATAACAAACCGACTTTACCGCCGAACACGTGCATTATGCAAGGGGCTATTAAAGGAGCCAAGAGTGGAAAAGTTGAGTTCGTGAGCATTGTGTTCTTGGCAAGCGAACAAAGGTGAAGTTCGAATACCATCCATCGACGAAGGGTATTCGACTACGTGCACACAGACGTTTGGGGTCCCACCAAGATAGCATTACTTGGTGGTAGATATTGGTTCGTCACATTTATTGATGACTATTCTAGGCGATGTTGGGTGTACATCATGACGAAGAAGAGTGAAGTCCTAGATATATTCGCGGGAGGGAAGAAGAGATTAGAATTGCAGATCGGAGAAAGATCAAGACGCTTGAGATCCGACAACGGTGATGAGTATACTTTAGACCCCTTTCAGCAGCTATGTCGAGACGAGGGCATAGAGAGACACTTCACGGTTAGTCATACACCGCAGCAAAATGGGGTGACAGAGAGGTTGAATCGATCTTATTCGATGTTTATTACGATAGTGGTTTGAAGAAGATCTTTGGGTCGAGGCACTTACATAGCGCAGCCACCTCATCAACGTCAGCCTTCATCTGCGATTGGGGAAAACCCCATGGAGAAGTGGTCGAGAGCCAAAGACGAGATTATGACTAGCTCAAGGTATTTGGGTGCCCTCGATTTTATCATGTGAGAACAGATAAATTGGAACCGCGAGCTAGAAGGCCATATTTGTAGGATTCAAGCGGTGTCAAAGGATACAAGCTATGATATCCAAGATAAGAAGATTGTGCCAGTAGAGACGTCACATCGATGAGGCTTCTATCTTGAAGCTTCCCAACTCTCATCCGTGGAGAGCGACCGAATAAGGAGATATCGCATGTGGTGGAGATCGATGCAGCTCCACATTGTCTGATGATACAATATCCATTAGAGTGCCGACCGAGGTGACGCCAAAGAGCACCGACGGTGACACGGAGGATATATGAGTACGATGTGCAGGATCGTGGACCCACGGCTCGAGTTCGTGATTCTATTATGTTCTGAGACGAGGAGAAACATACATATGCCAAAGACGGGTATGCCGGCTGCACAAGAGAGTATCGATGAGATGATACCTACTACATTCGAGAGGCCGAAAGCGAGTTCGGAGGCTGATTCGTGGCAGGTAGCTATGCAGGAAGAGATGGAGTCTCTTCACAAGAACGATACATGGGAGCTTGTTGAGCTTCCAAAGGGATGGAAGGCAATTGGTTGCAAGTGGGTATACACTAAGAAGGAGGGCGCTGAAGGCACTCCATTGAGGTTCAAAGCTAGGTTGGTATGGAAGGGCTATGCACGTGAGGAAGGTATTGATTATAATGAGGTCTTTTCTCCGTGGTGAAGCATTCACGATTCGGATTTTGCTAGCTTTTGTGGCAACAAGATGGATTGGAATTAGATCAGTTGATGTGAAGACGATTTCTTCATGGTGATCTTGATGAAGAAATCTATATGACTCACCATTGGGATTCCGGACATGAGGAAAGAAAAGTTAGTTTGGTGCATCAAAGAAATCGCTATATGGTTTGGAAGCAGCCTCTGACAAAGGGTATAGGGATTCGATGGTTTTATGCTTGGTCATTCGTGACACTCTGAGCCGCTTTGATCCTGGCGATATTTTCGTAAGTTGAAAGGAGGTGCGATATCTATTTATTATTATATGTCGATGACATGTTGGTTGCCTCTATTTCAAAATCATATAAATGAATTGAAGGCACACTTTCAAAAGAGTTCGAGATGAAGGATTTGGGTGAGGCTAAGCGCATTTTGGGGATGGAGATCACAGAGACAAGAAGAAGGGCAAAATTTATTTGACACGATGGCTTATTTGAAGAAGGTTCTACAAATGTTCCATGTTAGCATGGATAATGGCCACCAAGTACCATTAGGAGCCCATTTGAAGCTTTCACCGACCTTTCACGGAAGACAGCTTGAAGATCGAGTTGATGTCAAGACTCCATATGCGAAAGTTGGAAGCTTGATGCACGCATGGTATGTACGTAGACCGATTTGTCACAGCGGTGAGCATGGTTTCAGATACATGCATGATCTAGGAGCGGTCATGGAACGCCGCGGAAATGGATTTTGAGGTACATTCGAGGTACCAATATTGGTTTGGTTTATGAGCCGACACTACAAGTGGGCGCTATGCGCTGGTTATGTTGATTCGGATTATGCCGGGATTTGATAAACGGGTCTACGACGGGTATGTGTTCACTTTGACCCGCATACGGTGTTGGAGATGCACCTTGCAACACGGTTGCTTTGCTACCACGCACGGCGCGAGTATATGGTACCACGGCTCGGAAGGAGGCGCATTTGGCTTCGAGGACTTTTGAGGAACTTGGTATATCACAACGGTCCATCATCATTCATTGTGATAGCATGAGTGCTATCTATCCGCTAAGAACCGTGCTCTTCATGCAGGACGAAGCACATTGACGCTCGTTATCACTTCGCTCATGATGTTCTTGAAGATGGTGATGTGGAGATTGTGAAGGTCCACACGGCGATAATCCGGTTGATATGCTCACAAGTGGTTCCGGAGCAACAAGTTTGATTATTGCACGCACTTGTTGCACATTCATGATTGCTGAGGCCGCTACGCCATTTGGGTGAACTACGTGAGGCTTGATTCCTTGGGCAAGAGGATACGTGAGCGCCTTTATGATGCGCCTGTTGGTTTTGATGGGGAGGAGATTATTTGAACTCGCTTGGGTTCCCCGACTTGTTGTGGATTGAGTCCGCTGTCGCGGATTTATTCCACTTCGCCCCCGACGCAACAAGTGGGACATTTGGTAGGCTTATATCGCCTGGCTTTGAAAGAAACTTCACGAGATGGAGAATTGTGAACGGGGCCCATGTGCCGCTCACGCGTTTTGAACGCGCGAACACAACGTGGCACTGCTCACGCTGCTCAAAAGAAAACGCGTGAACAAGTGGAGCCACCTCCTCTTCCCAATATGTTTTGACACGGTTTTTTTAGTCCCACATCAATTGTTTAAGGCCTAAGATGAGAGAGGGTTCTATAAATATAGACCTCTCCTTTTATTTTAAAAGTGCTAGAGAGGGTAATTTTGAGCATCCTTTGAGGGAGATATTTGCGGGTTTAGAGCTTTGTTCTAGGATTTTGGTATGAGATTTGTACCCTATTTGTATTCTTTCTCTCAAATAGTAGATCTCCTCCTGCCCCGGACGTAGGGTCGAAAAATGTTTATTGATTGAATGAATGTGTTACAATCAAATTCTCTCGACAGGAAGAGAAGATTGATTTGACTTCTTCTTTGTATGGGTTCTCAGATGATAGGATGCTTCACTCAATGCTCACGAGATTGTTTCCGCTGACGATCGTAACGAGTTGCGATGATCTTGAGATTGCCGATGAAGAGCTTGATCTCGCACAAGTGTTGATCTCTCCAAATTCCAAAAGCCTCTTTTCCATAGCCGCCACTGGCTATTTATAGGCTTTAGCATGTAACTATCATGCTAGAATTGTGAAACGGGTTAATGGACGGGCATAACGATGCCCACTACTTAACCCACGAAGTTGTTGTGGCTTTCGGGTCGCTTTTTGTTGTTATGGCAGCTTCGAGCCGTTAGATGACGAAGCCGCTTTCATTGACCGGTCGAACCTTGATTGAATGACGCTAAGTTCGCTACTTGGGTGAACTTCGGTTGATAACGAAGCCGCCGGGCATTTAACCTACCGATGCATTTATGCATTTTGGTTTGACAAGCTCGCTGGGTGGCGAATTCGGCTGAATGAAGAGTTTCACCGCTTACTTAACCTCGCTCGATGAAGGGCTGCCGCTTTACGAACCTCAATCGAAAGTGCAAGGGCTTCACGCTGGTGAAACCTCGCTAAATGGAGAGCTACGCTTTCTTAACCTCGACTAAATGGAGAGCTTCGCGCTTGGCTAACCTTGACTAAATGGAGAGCCACGCTGGCAAACCTCGACTAAATGGGAGCTTCACGCTATAGCTTAACCTCGACTAAATGGAGAGCTTCACGCATAGGCTAACCTCGACTAAATGGAGAGTCACGCTATAGGCTAACTCGCTGGAATTCGAAGCTCACTTCTATGGGCTAACCTCGACTAAATGGAGAGCTACCGCTATAGGCTAACTTCGCTAAGTGCCTAGCTTCAATGTTGTGGACTAACCTCGCTTGAGAGTTGGGATTCATTGCTGGGCTTGAGCCTCTAGATGGAGAGTCACATCAGCTAACCTCGTGATGAAAGTCGAGCTTAAATGGGCTAACCTCGCCTTTAAGATTAAAGTCAAGTTTCAAGATTAATGTCGAAGCCGTCTTGGGAACCCCGAAAGGAAATCACTGTAGATGAACTTCATCAGTCACCGCTATAGCGAAGCCGCCGATGATTATCACATTTTAATTACATTTTTACCCTTATTACCTATGTTATATTAATAACGATATTACTAATAATCATTTTTATCTTATTTTGTGCTAATAAAGAAATAATGAATAAAAGCCCAAATGACTCAAATTCTAATTTCTACCAATATTTGAAGCCCAAATCAAGACAAACCAAGGCCCAAGATACCAAATTGATCCAAGAGAAATTATGAAGAAAAATCAAGAAAAGACAAATTCTGGGGAACCAATCTGGTTGACCAGCCCCATTACCCAAAATGGCGACCTAAATTAATGCCATAATGGGAAGCCTCAAGAAATACTACCCTTAGTATCTTCAGATAACCCGTTTCGACGGGAAGTTCGTGGGATGTTTCACCCACTTTTCGTGAGGATAACCCTAGATTTGTTCTCCATCATAATTCCCCCACCGATCAAATTCTTTTGACCTGTAGGTCTACAAATTTTTCGGGTACATACAAAATCCCTCTTGATTCCTTCTATGAACAAGAGGCCCACTCTGTAATTCCTTTTCACCGAGACGTATATAAAAATTCTTCCTTCCAAGCCGTGAAGATCCCTTTCGCGGATAAACGGAGGGTTCTATCCACCCTATCTAGGTAGCCGAATCAAGGTATGTCAGATTTTCAACACTGTGTTAACCACGGCAAGGTCACCTCGAGTTCTTCGCTCTCTGAGTGGAGATCCCACTCTTAGTTCCACCTTTCATCTTAGGTAGCCGACGAAGGTATGTGATTTTCGCACTGCATTGTCCTGACCAAGGTCACTTGAGTCTCTTTCTCGCCTCCTGAGTGAGATCCCACTCTAGTTCCACCTCTCCTAGGTAGCGCCACCGAAGGTATGCGCCGGGATTGTCGCACAGTGTTGTCCGGGATCAAGGTCACCGAAGTCTTGCCTCTGAGTGGAGATCCCACTCTTAGTTCCACTCTCTCCTGTAGCCGATCGGTTGCATAGCGCCGGATTGTCAAACCAGTTGTCCTCAAGGTCACCCGAGTTTCTGCTCTCTGAGTGAGATCCCACTCTTAGTTCCACTTCTCCTAGGTAGCGCCGACCGGTTGCATGCGCCGGATTGTCGAACAGTTGTCCTACCGGGTCACCTCGAAGTTTTTCGGTTTCTGAGCGAGATCCCACTCTTAGTTCCACCTCTCCTAGGTAGCTACCGGGACTGGCTGCATAAGTACGGGATTGTCAAACCAGTTGTCCGCCTGAAGGTCACTTGAGTTTCTTCGGTTCTCTGAGTGGAGATCCCACTTAGTTCCACTTCTCCTAGGTAGCGCCGACCGGGTAAGGCGCCGGATTGTCAAACCAGTTGTCTCACTGTCACCTCCCGAGTTTCTTCGTTCTCTGAGTGGAGATCCCACTCTTAGTTCCACTCTCTCCCAGTAGCTACCGACTGAAGGTATAGCGGGATTGTCGAACCGTGTTGTCCTAAGGTCACTCGAAGTTTCTTCGTTCTCGAGGGAGATCCCACTCTTAGTTCCACTCTCTCCTAGGTAGCTCGGGATCAAGGTATACGATTGTCAACCGTGTTGTCCTCCTCAAGGTCACTTGAGTTTCTTCGTTCTCGGAGTGGAGATCCCACTCTAGTTCCACCTCTCTAGGTAGCCGACCGGCTGGGTGGCGCGGGATTGTCGAACTGTGTTGTCCGCCAAGGTCACCCGAGTTTCTTCGGTTCTCTGAGTGGAGATCCCACTCTTAGTTCCACCTCTTCCTAGGTAGCTCGACCGGTATACAAGCGCTGATTTTCGCACTCAGGTTGTCCGCCCAAGGTCACCTCGAAGTCTTTTCGATTCCTACAAAGCAGTTCTCGCTATTGGTTTCATTCTCAGAAATAGAACACATTCTTCTTTTCCCACCTCAATCAATCTTAATCCGCTCACCATTCTCCCACAAAAGAAGACACCAAGATTCATTCTCCGGGGCATTTTATCCCAAGCCTGGAAGAGGATAAAGCCAACGCCACCGCTGCCGGGCTTAGTCTTTCCCGATGAAGAAGACACTGAGTTCGATTCTCGGGCATTTAATCCCGAAGCCTAAGAAGGATAAAGCCAATGCCTCACACACGCTGCGTTTGTTTAGTCTTTCCCCGCATTGAAGAAGACACCGAGTTCGATTCGGGGCATTTTATCCCGGCTTAAGAAGGGATAAAGCCAACGCTTAACACGCTACGCCGGTTTAGTCTTTCCCTGAAGAAGACACCAGTTCGACTCGGGGCATTTTATCCCGCCTAAGAAGGATAAAGCCAACGCCTTCACACGCTGCTGCCGTTTAGTCTTTTCCCGATTGAAGAAGACACAGAAGTTCGATTCCGCATTTATCCCGGCCTAAGAGGGATAAAGCCAACGCCACACGCTGCAGCTTCTGCTTAGTCTTTCTCCCATTGAAGAAGCAACGAAGTTCGATTCGGGGCATTTTATCCCTGCCTAAGAAGGATAAAGCCAACGCCTAACACGCTGTCGGTTTAGTCTTTCCCCGATTGAAGAAGACACGAGTTCGATTCGGGGCATTTTATCCCAAGCCTAAGAAGGATAAAGCCAACGCCTTAACACGCTGCACGGCTTAGTCTTTCCCCGTGATAAAGACGGCCTACGATTCAACATCGTGAGCATTAAGTCTAGAAGAGTTTCATTCTTTAGCACAACGTCAGGTGCGTAACGGATTAGAAAAATCTACATGCTAGCCCAACTCAAACGGTAGTTGATAAAGGCTCATCAAACCCGCTGAAGGTCAGTTGGCTAATAACCCTAAAGTCGACGCCAACACGCTAAGCGGTTTAGTCTTTTTCCGATTGAAGAAGACACTGATGGGCAAAACGAAGTGTTTACCTTTTATAGTCGCAAGTGCACAACCATTGTCAAGTTATAGTATTTAAGATTGTCGATCCCACGAGGAACGGAAATAGGAAGTGTTTGATTCAAGTTCGGTTCTCAAATTATGCGTGATTAGGGTTTTATTCAAGATAATATGAAAATATGATGAAGTGATGAGAGAGTGGATTTGGATTGTGTGTGAAAGGAATCACAATTAAAAGACGAATTCAATAAGAGAGATGAAGGAATCTAGAATTGAATCCACTAGCTAACTCAAATTATAATCTACTAAAAATTCTCTTTACCACATCTCATATTAGATTTATTAAGCATAAGATATCAAACCACTTAAAGCATAACTTATCAAATTATCACCTAATTGAAATTCAAACTCATGAAGAGATTAATAACAAGATAATAATCCTAGAATTCATAAGCATAGCCTATCAAACCACTTAAGGAAAGCATAAACTATCAAATTCTTCTTCTATCGATTAGTTCTCTAGTTGATTAACCTAAACATGATCTTTTAAGCATAAGAGAGATGATTCATAAACACAAAAGAGATTAGACTAGTTTCATGCAACCTAGATCCCCACAAGAGTTTAGTTCAACATCTTGGGAAATTCAAACAAATAAAAAGAAAGAAAATAAAAAGAAAAGAAAAATTCTAAAATAATCTAACTACAAAGCAATTAAATCTAAACTACAAAAGCTATTAAATCTAAACTACAAAGCAAATAAATAACAAGAAAGAAAAGAAATAATAAAGAGAAATAAAGAGAAACCCGCAACTCATCATCATCAACTCATCCTCCTTTTGGTCCTTGAACAAGAAGAAGAAGATGGGATTGAAGGGGCTAAAATATTTATTTATTGAGGAAAATTATTACAATGAAAGGTACTCTAAAACAAGAGCAACCCTTTCTCTCCAAAAGAGTTTTACAAAATATTTCACACCTCTAAACCCTCAAGATTCACCCCTATTTATAGCCCAACAGTTGATGATGAACCATGGATCAAACTTGGCCAAAAAGGAAGAGAAATCAGCCCTTAATCTGACCACAAGAACCAATCGGTTGGCCAATCGTTGGCCAACCGTTAGTCTTTTCTCCGATTGAAGAAGACACCGAGTTCGATCTCGGGGCATTTTATCCCAAGCCTAAGAAGGGATAAAGCCAACGCTGTCGGGTTTAGTCTTTTCCCGATTGAAGAAGACACCGAAGTTCGATTCTCGGGCATTTATCCCGGCCTAAGAAGGGATAAAGCCAACGCTTCACACGCTACAGTGCTTTTCTCCGATTGAAGCGAAAGAATGAGTTCGGGCATTTTATCCGGGCCTAAGAAGGGATAAAGCCAACGCCTAACACGCTGCTGCCGTTTAGTCTTTCCCCGATTGAAGAAGACACCGAGTTCGACCGGGGCATTTTATCCTCAAGCCTAAGAAGGGATAAAGCTAACGCTTAACACGCTGTCGGGTTTAGTCTTTTCCCTGATAAAAGACCAAGCCTACGATTCAACATCGCAGCATTAAGTCTAGAAGAGTTTCATTCTTTAGCACAACGTCAGCGTGCGAACGGATTTAGAAAAATCTACATGCTAGCCCAACTCAAACGGTAGTTGATAAAGGCTATCAAACCCGCTGGAAGGTCAGTTGGCCAATAACCTAAAAGTCGACGCCTACATTGCTACACGGCTTAGTCTTTTTCCGATTGAAGAAGACACCGATGGGCAAAACGAAGTGTTTACCTTTTATAGTCGCAAGTGCACAACCATTGTCAAGTTATAGTATTTAAGATTGTCGATCCCACGAGGAACGAAATAGGAAGTGTTTGATTCAAGTTCGGTTCTCAAATTATGCGACAATTAGGGTTTTATTCAAGATATATGAAAATATGATGAAGTGATGAGAGAGTGATTTGGATTGTGTGAAAGGAATCACAATTAAAAGACGAGAATTCAATAAGAGAGATGAAGGAATCTAGAATTGAATCCACTAGCTAACTCAAATTATAATCTCTTAAAATTCTCTTTTTACCACATCTCATATTAGATTTATTAAGCATAAGATATCAAACCACTTAAGGAAGCATAACTTATCAAATTATCACCTAATTGAAATTCAAACTCATGAAGAGATTAATAACAAGATAATAATCCTAGAATTCATAAGCATAGCCTATCAAACCACTTAAGGAAAGCATAAACTATCAAATTCTTCTTCTATCGATTAGTTCTCTAGTTGATTAACCTAAACATGATCTTTTAAGCATAAGAGAGATGATTCATAAACACAAAAGAGATTAGACTAGTTTCATGCAACCTAGATCCCCACAAGAGTTTAGTTCAACATCTTGGGAAATTCAAACAAATAGAAAAAGAAAGAAAATAAAAAGAAAAGAAAAATTCTAAAATAATCTAACTACAAAGCAATTAAATCTAAACTACAAAAGCGATTAAATCTAAACTACAAAGCAAATAAATAACAAGAAAGAAAAAGAAATAATAAAGAGAAATAAAGAGAAACCTCAGAACTCATCATCATCAACTCATCCTCCTTTGGTCCTTGAACAAGAAGAAGAAGATGGGATTGAAGGGGCTAAAATATTTATTTATTGAGGAAAATTATTACAATGAAAGGTACTCTAAAACAAGAGCAACCCTTTCTCTCCAAAAGAGTTTTACAAAATATTTCACACCTCTAAACCCTCAAGATTCACCCCCTATTTATAGCCCAACGAGTTGATGTGAACCATTGGATCAAACTTGGCCAAAAAGGAAGAGAAATCACTCTTAATTCTAACCGGCCGTGAAACCAATCGGCTAATCGGTTAATAACCGGTTGGTTTCAACCTAATTGTCTTTTCTTGATTTTTCTTCACGAATTTCTCTTGGATCACTGGTATCTTGGGCCTTTGTTTGTCTTCTCGATTTGGGCTTCAAAATTGGTAGAAATTGAGAATTAGAGTCATTTGAGCTTTTATTCATTAATACTCCATTATTCCGCAAAATAAGATAAAACATATTATTAGTAACATATTTATTGATATAAAATAGATAATGAGGTTATTAAAATGTCATTAAAATGTGATTATCAAATACCCCCACACCTAAACTTTTGCTAGTCCTCCGCAAAGAAGAAAATGAAAAGAAAGAAAGAAAATCCTAACTCACTTTCGCAGAATCGGGTTGTATTTAGCGATACAACAAGCCTTTAAAACCCTAGGTTACCCTAGTGGACGAAGTTGTAGTCTCGTGAGAGGGTTTGTTGAATATACCCACAAAATTCACCAACTTGCCAATTTAAAGAAGCTAATTGAATAATTCAAAAATTCCACAAGTCGGTTAATACTCAAGAAAACGCTTTTATCATGATTCCAAAGTAAACTTCTTAAGAAAATCCTTCCATTGTAGTGATACAAAACCAAGTTTTTCTCAAAGATTTAATTCAAAAGTTTTGAAGGAAACATGCTAACTCTTTGTTTCAAACAATGTTCAAGTCTCTTAACCCATTTTGAAAAATCAAGAACATATACCATTATTTCCATATATATAAAAACATGGTTGTTTTTTTTTTTTTTTGGTAGTCTTGTTCTTTTAATCTGGCTTAAGTGACCATTTAGCGAAGTTTTAATAATGAATCCTAACCCAATTGGGCTTAGGTCATTAAGCATAAAATACTCCCCTGCTTAATTACTCACCAACTTAGGCTTAGTAACAAAGAACTACCGATGATTTTAAGAGAAATTTATTTGGTGCCCATTTTTCGTGACTCTTTTGTTAAGTTAGTATAATATATATATGTGTATATGTATATATGTCTTGAAAAATATTTGGATTAATGCAACTTAAAGAATCATTTTCAACTCTAAGTTAAACGCTAAAAATTTCATCACTGATTAAACATCCAAGTTAAACTTTAGTAAAGTATACCACTTTGAAAATCATTCTTCGAAATTTATTTAAAATTATCATAAAAGGTAAACTTGAGTGTATAACTAACTCGTGATTAGAAGACTATTAATCAACTCTATTAAGTTGGCAAGTGACAATTTTTTTTTTTTTTATTTATTATTATTTTAAAGAAAAATAAAATGAAAAATGACTAAAATACGAGAAATTTGACTAAGTCCCACCCCCACACCTAAAATTTGCATTGTCCTCAATGTAAATGCAGAAAGTAACATGGAGAAGAGTGGAAGCACTTACAGATGTTCGGATGACCTGGAACACCGAAAAGAAAACTGCATTTACCTGCGTACGAGGGGGAGACGAAACCAATTGTTGTTGTTTTTTTTTTTTTTTTCAGATATGCACAAGTTGATTTACAAGATTTTTTTTTTTTTTTTTGATTACGATAGTGTGGCTCATGGAGAACAAACACCTCCTCCTCCAAGTGTAGAAGATTCTAAAAGGGTTTTAAACGCTGACCATTCACTTTGAAAACATGATCATTTTAGGATCTTTAATCTCGATAGCCCCATGTGAGAAAACTTGAGTGACAATAAATGGTCCCGACCATCGCGGATCTTAATTTACCGTGAAAAATGTGTAGTCTTGAGTTGTAAAGTAAAACTTTTGTCCCGGTGTGAAGTTTCTCCTAATATTGAATTGTCGGAAAAACCTTGGTTTTCTTTATAAATTTTGAATTTATATATGCATCGCTTCAATTTCCTCTAACTCATTTAATTGAAGCATTCTCATTTTTCCCCGCCAAGTCTAAATCAAGGTTAAGTTGTTTAATTGCCCACATTGCTCGGTGTTCTAACTCAACCGGTAAATGGCAGCCTTTCCAAAACAAGTCTCAGACGGTGACATTTCTAACCGAAGTTTTAAAGGCCGCTCGATATGCCCATAGAGCATCGCAGAGTTTTAAGGACCAATCCTTTCATTGTGAGAAACTGCCGAGAATTTGTTTGATCTCCTATTTGTGACCTCTACTTGACCACCGGTTTGAGGGTGATAAGGAGTTGACAGCTTGTGTGTGATCGAAGTACTTCCTCATTAATGCCTCAAAGGAACGGCTAAATGTGTACCATTATCGCTAATTATTGCTCGGCACACCAAATCGTGAAAAATATTCTCCTTCGTAAACCGAACAACAACCTTGTTATCATTAGTCTTGCAAGCAACCGCTTCAACCCATTTCGACATATACTGATGTACCACTAGAATGTACATATTACCGGGAATTTGGAAAAGGTCCCATGAAATCTATACCCCACAAATCAAAAAGTTCAACAGCTTAAAATGGGTTGTAAGGGCATCATATTTCTTCTAGTGATTTTACCTAAGAGCCGACAACGTTACAGTTTTGCAAAACTCATAGGAATCTTTGAACACAGCCAATATAGCCCACATCGAGAATTTTTTCTACTGCTTTTCTTGAGCCAAAGTGGCCCCCACATGCTTGCTCGTGGCAAAAGATAGAACACTCCTAGTTTCTTCATTTGGAATACACCTCCTAAAAATCTCGATCAGACAAGATTTAAAAGATATGGATCATCCCAAGAGAAGTATTTTACCCGAGAGAAAACGAGATCTATCCCGCTTAGACCAATGAGAGGAGCTGCTTTCGTGACTAAGTAATTGACAATATCCGCAAACCATGGAACATTGGATTTGTAGGAGTTGTTCGTCCGAAAAAGTTCATTGATTGGGACATTTGATGTTGGTGCATTTGGAAGTCTAGAGAGATGATCCGCCATGGTTTTCTATGCCTTTTTGTCAAGGATCCAATGTCAAACTCCTCAAGTAGGAGAATCCATCTAATGAGCCGTGCTTTAGCATCCTTCTTGGTCAAAAGATACTTAAGTGCGGCGGATTCAGAATACTTTGGTCAAAGACCGATGAGATAGGACCTGAATTTTTCTAAGGCAAAGACGACAGCCTAAAAATTCTTTCTCGACAGAGTAATTTTGTTGAGCATCGCTTAGTGTCCATCGCATAGTAGATTACATGCATTTTCCATCAATACGTTGTCCTAGAACAAAGACCAATTGCGTAATCGATGCATCACACATTAATTCAAGGGTAAGGTCCAACTGTGCATGAATGATCGGGCCGTGGTTAGTTCTTTTTCGATAATCAAAAGCTTTGAGGCATTCAAGGGAGAATTCATGGTGATCCTTAGCTAAGAGATTGGTCAAAGGTCTAGCAATGTTGCTAAAATTTTGATGAAACGCCTATAGAAACCAAAGATGACCAAGAAATGATCCGACATCCTTAACATTTTTGGAGGGGAAGGTTCAAATAAGATCTACCTTAGCTTTGTCAACTTCGATACCCTATTGGAAATGACATGACCTAAGACAATGCCCTGCTTTGACCATGAAATGACATTTCTCCAATTAAGAGTCGATTTTTCTCCTACATCGTAATAGGACCAAATAAGATGATTCAAACATTCCGAGAATGTGTCGCCAAAGATGGAAAAGTCGTCCATGAAAATTTCTAGAAAGCGCTCTACCATGTCGAGAAGATACTAATCATGCAAATGGAATGTGGCGCGCTACACAACCCAAAGGGCATGCGCGATATGCAAAGGTTCCAGATGGGCATGTGAAAGTGGTTTTCCCTCGACTGGGCAATGGGGATCCGATTATAACCTGAATATCCATCCAAGAAACAATAGAACTCATGTCCCGCTAGGCTTCTAACATTTGGTCTATGAAAGGAAGCGGAAGTGATCTTTCCGGTAGCTAAGTTGAGTTTTCTATAGTCAATACGCATCGCCAACCGGTTTGGATTCGAGGGAATTAGTTCATTAGCATCATTTTGGATCACGGTGATCCTGCATTTTTCTAACTACTTGGACCGGACTTACCAGAACTATCCGAAATGGGATAAATGATCCCATGATCGGACATTTTAGAATGTCTTTCCTAAGCCTCTTTCATTATCGGGTTTAACCTACGCTTGAGGATCTCTGGTAGGTTTGGCATCATCAATCAAGTGGATTCGTGTTGAACAATGGTTGGACTAATCTGATAATATACCATGGTCCATCCAATGGCTTCCTATTCTCTTAAACGCTAAGAGGGCTTCCTTCGAACAAGTGTCAATTTTGAAGAGATGATGACAAAGTGCTCTCATTCTCCCTAAGTAGGCATACTCAAGATTTTCTGCAATGGTTTGAGCTCTAACTTAGGGGTTCCTCGATGGAAGGGCTAAGTTGAGTTCGAGGCTCGATATCAATGGCTGCTGCCTGATTTCGTGAGACATGATTGATTGGTGAATCTAGTCCTATATTGTCGCCGAAGGCCTCCATGACTAGGTCGAAAAATAGATGTCTGAACTACACTCCTCTTCTTGTTGCTCACCGGAAATACCCTCGAATGAAGTTTACCTCTAAGGGTTGATCGATGGATCACGTGGTTGTCTTCCTAAGTTGAAAATATTGAGATCGATATCATGTTTCCAAAAGATAGTTTCATAAGACCAGCCTACAATTGATTAAAGCATTTGAGGTTGCTAAGAATGGTCTTCCTAGGATGACTGGATTTGACCCTTGAGATTGGGAACGGCCGATCTCTAGGACAATGAAATCAACAGGAAAATGAATTCTCCAACCTTGATCAAAACATCCTCTACCTCTCCTTGGGAATCTTCACGATCTATCTGGCTAATTGTAGGGTACATCTTGTCGGTTTAAGTTCTCCTACACCTAGTCACGATAAACCTAAAAGGAAGAAGGTTTACACTAGCTCCTAAGTCTAGTAATGCCCTATCAATGACGGTGCCTATTATACACGGGATAGTAGGACAACCCGATCCTTATATTTCAAAGGGTGGGCTTTGAGAGCATGTCACCGATATTAGCAAAGAAGAAAGACTTTCTTTGGAACATTTGTGGTTCTTTTTAGTGCATAAATCTTTTAAGAATTTTGCATAAGAGGGAATTTGTTCAATTGCATCTAAGAGAGGATGTTGATCTTGACCTCGCTTTGAAAGTTTCTAGGATTTTCTACTTGGGGAGAGTTTTTCCTATGTCTAAGTCTATCCGAAAGGTGCAAGGTGTATTCCTATCCGGATTAGACTCGGCCAGCCTTCCGCCTTGGTCATCGGAAGGAGTGTGTTGGATGGGAGACTAAGTTTGAGCTGAAGGTGTTCTCGACTTGGTTATCTATCTCGCTTCCCGATCTCAACGTATGGATTGCATTTACCGAGATAGGTGATTTGGGTTTGAACCAATGTTGTTAGGGTTGACCACAAGTTGACTTGGAAATGTTCCTTTCTCTCTTTCACTCACGGGCGCTACAGCCCTAGTTGGGTTTCTATCCCGGCGATGGCTTGAGTGTTCGAAGTTGATCGCTTGGTTGGTTGTTTGCATGAAGGAATTTAGAGTGTTGGATGATTGAGTCAACAAAGTTGGTGGTGGTTTTGATCATGGCTTCTAAACCCTTTTCTATGACACCAAGACGCTTTTCCCGATCCGTTAGAAAGATTCGCCGGTTGATGAGGAGGAAATTTGAAAAGGTAGATTTGAGTGATGGAAATTGTTTGGTGGATTGAACGAATCGTGTTTCTAGGAATTTGTTGGTTTGAGGTGGGATTGACGCTTTGATTTCGGGGTAACTTCCTTGGTTCCACGAAAGTTATGATTTCGCCAACCGGATTGTAGGTTGGGGCAAAAGGATCATTTCTAGGATGCGGAATGCGCCAAACCTGATCTAGTGGCTGACGGATCCTAAAAGAGGGCATTCATCTAAATGAGATGGGGACCGACAATTGTGACAACTGGGCGTAGATTTGATTGACTTGAGCAGAGCCGTCTTTGATTTCGAGAGCTTCTAGCCACGATGATCGCCGCCATCTTTGCTTCAGGCTATATTCGCCTAAGGAAGGACCACTAGATTTGGCTTGAGGAACCGATGCACCCCGGTCATCACAAGGTTCCCATTGCATGGTTTTTCTCGCATGCTCTCTAAGAAATCCCACGCTTCATCGGCATTTTTCTTCATAAAATCCCTTGACACATAGACTCTAAGGAAGTTTTTGGGATAGTCCAATCCTTCAGAAATGATTTGGCACAATCGCCATTTTTCCGCACCATGGTGAGGACATGGATGAGGAGATCCTTAAACCTATCGAAATACTTCCGTAATGGCTCACCCGACAATCCTAAAATTTTGAATGTTGTTTCGAGCTTGACCGCTTTGTGAATTGGGAAGAATTTTTTAGAAAAACTTTTACAAAATCACCAAGTTGAAATCGACCGCGGGTGTTTCTGACCATTTTTTGCTTTGTCCTTAAGAGTGAAGGGAATAAATCAAGCTTAATTGCATCCTCGCTAGGTCTTTCATTTTAATCATGAGGCGAGACTTCTTCAAATTCGTGAGATGAAAATATATGCGCCTTCGCTTCGCCTAAGAATTTTGGAAGCATGTTGATGAAATGTGGTCGGAGTTCAAATTAGTTCCATTTGCTTCGGAAGCTTAATGCATGAAGGATAGCATTCCTAGTTGGGTAGCAGATATCTTGAAGAACGGAGGATTGGCCATTTCGCTTGGTTGAGAAGTTGAATCGAGCTTAACTAAACGATTGGTATTATTCCTAACCCAAGTTTGCATGAACCAAAATCAAGAGATTTTTTTTAATTAAAAAAATGAAAAAGTTAGTGAGATGGTGAAAAGAGAAGAAGAGGGAAGAAGAAAAGAAAAATTAACAAATCAAGGCAATCACTTTTCAATCACCCTAACTCTAGGTTAAGCCTAAACTCACTAGACCAAATTCCTAACCAAAACTCCCTAAGTGAAAATCCATCCTTTACGTGGGTAATTAGCCGTAAGGATAGTACTAGAGGGAGATCAAAGATCAATTAAGTACTGCTCCTTGCAGGCTTTACGCACCCCTAAACCTTGCCTTAGACACCAATTAATCCAAATAAACTTAGACCAGCTTCACTCAAGAATTTCTTGTTCCTTATTGAGCTCGAATCCTTAGGGGCCAACGCCTAATTCTTTTAGGAGGCTTGGTTTGTGTAGTGAGGAATGAAGGATTGGCTAAATGAAATCCCTCACCTTATCTTGATTAATGGTTTTGCCCTTAAAAATATTTTCAAGTGAGTGTCAATTCAAAATGCTCAAATCACTTTGGTGAATTCCTACTATTATATGCAATGCACCTAGAAATTAAAAGCAACTAAAAAGGATGAGAAAGAAAAATATTTTTTTTTTTAATTATGGTCAAGAAGAAAGAAAGTCAGTTTTTTTATATTAACCTAATTGTCTCTAATGTGATGAACTACCTATAGGGTGGAATTAAAAATACTAGAGAGAAGAGTTACCCGCGAAAAGCAATGCAAAGCCTCGCTGGAGGCAACCTTCAATCTCGAATCTTCAACTCCTTGCCTTCAAGCTCCTTTTGTCATTCACAATAGACAAACACACAAGTTAAAGAACTAAGAAAAATTCTACTTAACACCGTTCTCAAGAACGGCTAAAAACTTGATGGGCAAAACGAAAGTTTACCTTTTATAGTCGCAAGTGCACAACCATTGTCAAGTTATAGTATTTAAGATTGTCGATCCCACGAGGAACGGAAATAGGAAGTGTTTGATTCAAGTTCGGTTCTCAAATTATGTGACAATTAGGGTTTTATTCAAGATAATATGAAAATATGATGAAGTGATGAGAGAGTGGATTTGGATTGTGTGTGAAAGGAATCACAATTAAAAAGACGAATTCAATAAGAGAGATGAAGGAATCTAGAATTGAATCCACTAGCTAACTCAAATTATAATCTACTGAAAAATTCTCTTTACCACATCTCATATTAGATTTATTAAGCATAAGATATCAAACCACTTAAGGAAGCATAACTTATCAAATTATCACCTAATTGAAATTCAAACTCATGAAGAGATTAATAACAAGATAATAATCCTAGAATTCATAAGCATAGCCTATCAAACCACTTAAGGAAAGCATAAACTATCAAATTCTTCTTCTATCGATTAGTTCTCTAGTTGATTAACCTAAACATGATCTTTTAAGCATAAGAGAGATGATTCATACAAAAGAGATTAGACTAGTTTCATGCAACCTAGATCCCCACAAGAGTTTAGTTCAACATCTTGGGAAATTCAAACAAATAGAAAAAGAAAGAAAATAAAAAGAAAAGAAAAATTCTAAAATAATCTAACTACAAAGCAATTAAATCTAAACTACAAAAGCGATTAAATCTAAACTACAAAGCAAATAAATAACAAGAAAGAAAAAGAAATAATAAAGAGAAATAAAGAGAAACCGCAACTCATCATCATCAACTCATCCTCCTTTTGGTCCTTGAACAAGAAGAAGAAGATGGGATTGAAGGGCAAAATATTTATTTATTGAGGAAAAATTATTACAATGAAAGGTACTCTAAAACAAGAGCATTTCTCAAAAGAGTTTTACAAAATATTTCACACCTCTAAACCTTCCTATTTATAGCTTCCAAAGGATGTGAACCATCAATAACTTGGCCAAAAGGAAGAGAATCAGCTCTCGAATTGCCAAGAAACCAACTACAATGGACCTGGCCAACCTGGTTTCAATGACTTCTCTTGATCTTCAGATTCATATTCGCCTTTGTGTCTTCATGGGCTTCAAAATTGGTAGAAATTGCAGAATTAGAGTCATTTGAGCTTTTATTCATTAATACTCCATTATTCTCGCAAAATAAGATAAAACATATTATTAGTAACATATTTATTGATATAAAATAGATAATGAGGTTATTAAAATGTCATTAAAATGTGATTATCAACACTTTAGTTCTAATTGGGTATTTTATCCCGAAGCCAAGAAGGGATGAAGTCGACGCTTAACACGTCAGCCTGCTTAGTCTTTCCCCATTGAAGAAGACAGATCAGGGTATTTTTATCCCTAAACCTAAGAAGGATGAAGTCGATTTTAACACCGCTGCTCGGCTTAGTCTTTTTTCCATCAGTGAAGACACCGAGTTTGATTCTCAAAGTATTTGATTAGCACATTTTAAATACATTTTATACCCTTATTACCTATTATATGAATGAACGATATTACTAATAATCATTTTTATCTTATTTTTGCGTGTTAATAAAGAAATAATGAATAAAAGCCCAAATGACTCAAATTCTCCTAATTTCTACCAATATTTGAAGCCCAAATCAAGACAAACCAAGGCCCGATACCAATTTGATCCATGAGAAATTAGGAAGAAAATCAAGAAAAGATAAATTGCTAGAATCAATCGGTTGACTATCCTGCCCAACCTGCTATTAACTGGTACATAACCGATCACAACCGACGCTCAAATGATTCAATTAATGGTGGATTTCTCTCCTTTGGCTAGGTTTGATCCAATGGTTCACATCAACTCCGCTGGGCTATAAATAGGGTGAATTTAGTGTTTTGAGTGAAATATTTTGTAAAACTCCATTTGAGAGGAGGGTTACTCTTAATTGAGGAGACCTTCCAAAATTGTAACTTTTGTTACACAATAAATGAAATTTTTCACCCTTCAATTTCCTTTCTTCTAATCCAAGGACCAAAAGGAGGATTAGATTAAGATCAGAGTTGTTGGTTTCTATTTTATTTCTTTTCATTTTCTTTCTTGTTCATTTATTGCTTTGTAGCTTAGATTTACTTTCATGCAAATTACTTTCATGCAATTTATTTCTCTGCAATTTAATTCCTAATTTACTTTCATGCAATGTATTTACTTTCTAGAATAGATTTTTCTTTCCTTAATTCACCTTGAGGCTAGAAACCTCTGAATTACCCTTTTCTAAGTGTGGAGCTAATATTCCGTGGATCCCTAGAGATTGTTTGAAACTAGCTAACAAATCCAACTCATTTCCATGAGATTGAGATGCTAAGGATCTACTCTAGATTCCCATATCTTTAATTAATCCTCCATACTTTTACCTTTCTGATTTTTGCACTTATCCTTATTTTTCATTTGTTTGTTATTTTCCTTTATTTTTGATTTTGATTTTCCTCTCTCTCTCTCAATCTTGCTTTCTTTTATTTTGCACTTATTTTCTCTCAATCTCATTTTCCTCCATGTGCATATAATCTCAAACCTAGTTTTGTTATTATGTGCATATAACCACTCACCACACTCTCAACTTATTTTTCTCCTCCTTTGCACAATCCACATTCCACCTCTTTAACCTCTCCACATCCACATTCACCATTTTATCATTTCCATTTTATTTGTACATAAACTCCTAATTGTCACAAGAATTTGAGAACCAAAACTTGAGCAAACTCCTCCTACTTTCCCTGCCTCGCTGGATCGATAATCTTTTATACTATAACTTGATAAGGGTTGTATACTTGCAACTAAGGAGGTAATCATTTATTTCCCATCGTAAGATTTCATCCCGCCTAAGAAGGATGAGTCTACGCCAGAACACGCTAAGGTCGCAGTGGCTCCTTGCCCGTAAAGAGTATAAAGCCTATGTATTCAATATCATAGCAACAATTTAGAAGAGTTTCATTCTTTAGCACAACGCCACGCAAGGAACGGATCCGTGATAATCCGCGACGCTAGCCCAACTCAAACTAAGGGTTGGTGGTAAGGCTAATCAAACCCTGATGCATGAGGGTTTGCAAAATCCTATAAGTATTATGGTTATTTCCGCATTTAAGTAAAGAATCATAATAACAATGAGGAATAAATCTTATTCATTCAAGATAAGGAGCTACAATCAAGTGTTCGAAATGGATACTTCATCACTATAAGCCCGGTGGAGTCCTCCCCTCGCAACTCACTCCTCGAAGACGCCTCTTATCGGTATCTGCTTCCTCTGCCATTAGTAATGTGAAGGAAGTTTAGGTCACGGATGACAGCTAGTTTTTCCTCCGCTTTCTACCGAACCCGAAGCTTTGGCTTTCCTTCAGTTCCTCTTCGAGTTCGCAGCAGCTGATAGTACTGCAGATTCCCCGACGATCGCCTCGAGGACTTCCAGTTTCATCGCTCGATACCGGGATTCGTACACCTAAATGAAATTCTTCAAAGTCTTTCCCGGGAGGGTCCTCCTGATTCTCGTAAGGCATTGACATGGTACCTATCTGGACAGGTGACGCCGCCATAGGAGTTCGCAAGGAAAATAACCTCTTGTTCGATATTTTCTCCTCTTGCGAAATGCTGCCATCAGAAGTTTGATCCGAAAGCCTCACCGATGAGTCAGCTTCACCTCATTGCATGAATCAAAAAGGCTAAACTTCCCACACACGTACAAGAGTTAGCCGCCTAGTGAGCTGCTCACAACGATTAGCTAGCCGAGGGCCACCAACACGCTGAATTTCCTCCTACTCAATATGAATGGGCAAGACCATAAAGGTCTTTCATCTAACCCCTCGATAATAGATCACTGCTTCAAACCATTCTCCAAATAAGGACACCCATCACGTAATCCGAATCGTGAACAACATGGCCCTGGCAATCTCGGGCGATAGGTTGAATCTCAGAAGTGGTCCATTAAGATTAACTCGGGGTCACCCACACTCAAGGCCTGAAATCCCCGGTCTCTGCCAAGGTCAGGGGAAGGCTGATCTATGATAGCGACTCAAACTCACATCCCAAATTATGATGGTAGGTCGTGCTTTATCGGGCTTTCCTCAAGGGTGTCTCACGCTGCTCCTCGGGCTCTGATGGAAAGAGGTGTTCTCCCGATGACCTAAGAATCGACTCTGACATTTGCTCTTAAATACTTAATAATCATCTGGAGCATCCGCCACCACAAGAGAACAAAGGGTTAACGTGATCATTTAGGAGGAATATCTTGAAAAAGGAAGCGCGATAAGGCGAGAACTCTTCTTAAACTCATGAGAGTGAGTCATGACCTTATAACGGTATGACGATTTACCCATATCGACAATTCTGAGAACGCATCATAGTCAGCGGCAAACAAAGCCGCAATATATTTCGCTCGTGGCAATGTACGGAATTCCCCGCAAGATATCAAGATCGGTGATATTTGAAGCCTCACCCTCACGGCTGAAGATTTCGTCTTCCCAATCGCCTTCACAAAGGAGGACAAGCGGGTCAGAATAAATGCACACAATCTAAAAGCGCCGGTCCTCAATGGGAGGATTTCTGCTTTCCCAATCGCCACAAAGGAGGTCGGCTGGGATACAACGTATATATATATATATACGAAGATAATAACGCCGCGCACTCACCAAAAGAAGGAGGGCGGCATTCACGCCGCAAAGCAGTTGATCGACTTCTGAAAGCATGAGATCTCGCGATGACATCGAAACCGCAAAAGGATAAAATAAAGTCGATATGCAAATGAAAATCAAAGAAATACAACAGCAAGAAGTCCCGCTTTGGTCGTCGTGGTTTATCAATCATGACCGGGCATCAAACGTGTCGACAGCATAACGGACGACCGCATCTGGCCCTGAGGGTGTTTAGTGGCCGGTGCCAGCTGCGAGCAGTTCGAAACAGCGAATTGCTCGCCCAGCGCAGCGCCGGTCACACCGAAGCCAGCCGCCGCTCGGTCACTTTACCGAAGCCGGGCGCGCCGGGCGCCAAGCCGCCTCGACCGCTGCTCGGGCACCGGGCCGTCATGGTTTCACCGGCCACACCGGGCCGGGCCAGCCGCTATCAGCCACCTATTCATGGCTAATGAATGGGTTCTTTTTCTCCCATGCATGCTTACAACAAAAAAAAAGAGAGAAAAGAAGAGAGGAAGAGAAAATATACATATAAAATCCTGGGCCATACCTCGTTGTTCTAGAAGATGGAACGACACGAGGCAAAAACAAAAAACAAAAAGTGCACAAAGAAGAGAGGGAAGGAGGGTTTTTGGGTATTTATAACAATCCCATATGGACCCAATTCTCTTTGATAAGGAGTCCTATTTGACAACAAATAGGAATTTAATTGGAGCCCAATTGATATCTAAAAGGAATCCAAAACATTTCAATAATTTATCCATCCTCTTCCTAATATTTGAAAGATTTGGAGATGCTACCCGCTCAATTCTCCAAATATTCTCCCATGTGGTCTAATCTCTACTCCAACTAGATTACGAAGTATAAACCGCTCCCAATTTGTCGAGAGTTCCTAAGAATATTCTCACAAGAAATATTCTTAGGATAACTCGATCGTATGGATTGCATCGACGCCATCAACGCTAGCCCAATTCTACCCAACTAGGATTACGAGTATAAATTGTTTCCCAATTTGTCGAGAAGTTCCCTAAGAATATTCTCACAAGAAATATTCTTAGGATAACTCGATCGTATGGATTGCATAACGATCAACGTCACCAATTCTACTCCAACCAGGATTACGGTATAAACTATTTCCAAATTTGTCGAGAGTTCTAAGAATATTTCCATGAAAATATTCTTAGGATAACCGATCGTAAGGGATTGCATCGACGCCGCATCAACGCCGCCCAATTCTACTCCAACTAGGATTACGAGTATAAACTATTTCCAAATTTGTCGGTAGTTTCCTAAGAATATTTCCATAAAAAATATTCTAGGGATAACTCGATCGTATGGATCACACCGACGAAATCAACGCTACTAATCCTACTCCAATCAGAATACGGTATAAACCTGTTTCCAAATTTTCAACGAGGAGTTCCTAGAGAATAAACCCATATTCTTAAGGATAACTCGATAACCCTTAACTTCCTCCCATCATAATATCCAAGAGAGGAATAACTGACGAGGCGGAAAGTCATGTTGACACCTGACAACGGTTCAAATTCCGAAACTCCTCCCATCGTGGATAATCATATCCCAACAATGGTCAAAGGCCGCGACTCGCCGATCGGGCTAGGACGATGGTTGAAAGCCAAATGGTCTCCCCGCTTCAACAAGGAGTCCCTGAGGATATCTCCATGAAAAGATTAGTCCTCCGCCGTGGTTAAACCAACAACACATGTGATGATGGAAGAATTAGCCGATTAAAGGTTATGAAATTCCATGTATCCAAGAGGTCCAACAACGGAGTTCACACATACGGATAAGTCCAAAAGTCCATGGTTAGTCAAACAACAACCAACCAACGAAGTTACAAACAAAACTCACCCACCGCCTTCAATCAAGGTTTAAAAGCCGGTCGCAATAATAAATAAAAGACCGCGGATCTTATCGTAAATCCAAAGAACTGGATGGTCCAAAGAATCAAGACTTGAAGCTATCTTTGGGACCCCCACCACCGGGCCGAACTATTATGTCCAAAGCATCCCGCACTCGCCAAGAATCGATCGAGACGCTTGAGGGGTATCTCGAGGCGCTGAAAATACTTACAAGATCCCCAAAACCAACTCGTGACGGGAGTCGAATGACAACCCATCAATGATAATGGACGTCAATCGTTAAAACGCCGAACCCCGGGCAAACCCAATACAGGCCACAAGCACTCCGCTTAAACCGACTTGGAATGACGACGGATTCCAGATCGTGGAACCGAACTAACCAAGAGTTAGTCCTAAACCATAGCACGGAACCTAAGTCCGAGAAGGCCAGTCAATAGGCGTGGCCTAAGCCCTGGAGGCCGAAAACGACGAAACGCATTTAAAACGGGCGCACTCCTCGCCAACTTGGCGGCGAACCTCTGTTTATTAACTCGCTTTTCGGCGAACTTCGGGTCAAGGCGAACCTCGGTTTGGCAACCGCTTTTCCGGCAACTTCGCTTTCTCGGGCGAACTTAAGCCAGCGAATTGGCGAACCTCGGTTCATTTTAGCACTATCCGGCGAACCCGCCTTTTGACTAACTCGCTTTTGGCGAACCTCACCATTTGGCGAGCTCGTGGTTCACCCGAGAAGCCTCCATCATTTTGGCGAACTCCGCTTTTGATCTAACTCTTTTATGAATCCCTCACGGCATAGCCTCGTGGTTCACCGCGAACTCGGCTTCATATTAACTCGCCTTTGACTTAACTCGTTTCGCTAACTCGCCATTTGATGGCCTGTTCACTGGCGGCCTCAGCTCATTCAATAACTCAGAGTCATTTATGCAGCCTCATGTTCACTCTGGCAAAGCCTCAGCTCATTTCGGCTAACCTCGCCGCTAACCTTTTGCACTTTGGCGAACTCGTTCATTCAACAACCTCGTTCACTTGGCTTAACTCGTTTTTGCGAACCTCGGCCAACTTAGCCGTGGCACTTTAAGCAGTTAGTCGAGGCACTCTACCACTTTGACCAGGCACTTACCAGTTAGCCGAGGCACTCTGCCACTTTGGGCCGAGGCATCTGCCAACTTTTCCGATTTGTATAAATAGGGGCTTCGAGCCGGAGGTTGGATTTTGGAGAGCTTGGGGATTTCAAGATCTTTTGGAGAGCCTTCGCGCTTCTTGGAGCGGATTTGAGGGCGGATCGCTTGGGTCGGACGAGATTTCGGTTGGATTTTAAGAGCTGGATTTCGAGATCTTCTTAAGAATTCTTACAGATCCACGAAGCAAGCCGACGACGGTTCCGAAAGCAATCGGGCGAGCACAAGTTCAACATCACCCGATCTACAAGCTGAAGGTAATCAATTCGGTCAACTACGATACCCTCTAGGTTAAGCTTCGCCTTAATCTCGTGGATAGCGCGGATTTCTCCTAGTAGATCTCACCGCCCGGCGATCCTCTCCTTCGTGAGTGTGATCCCGCAGCATCCTCTCCTTCGAGTGTGATCCCCCGTGTGCTTCGCTTCCTTCTCAGAAACGAGCCCTTTACGCCTCAGAAGTTCCGCAACCTCGGTCTCTACCGATCGAATTGCTGTGGTCCACCACAACAAAAGTCCCGCGACGTGCAAAGAACTCACGCAAGCGAACCTCGATATAACAGTAGATCTCGTGGTTTGTTCAAAAGGGAAAAAGTTATAATCTTTTATTTTCATTGTAAGCCTTAAAATAAAAGGCTTATATTTTTCTTTGAATTTGTTTCAAAGCGACCAAGTTTGTAACAGCTCAAATCAATGACAATCAAAGCAACTTCCCCGCAACAATGAGCTTCGAGAATGGTTGATATCTATAAATTGGAAATGAATTAAGTAATATAAGCCAAACGCCTCTGAGACCAATGGCTCTCGAGGCTTCTAGGAGGAAGTTCTTGGATAGCTTTGACTTTGTCCTCCAGCGATACCATATGCCGTGGACTACGAACCCTAGAAATTTGCCACTAGACATCCCTAAAAGACTTAGTTGGTTCATCTTCACCGATGTGCCCAGATTATCTCAAATGTTGTCCTCAAGTCACAGAATGATCACTTTTGTGACGACTCTTGACCACTCAAATCGCCCATCGGGCATTCAACTATTTTCCGTGAAATGTTTTGGAAAATAGTGGTCATGCGGCATGCCCGTGATTTTTTCAACCCGGGCATGATCAGATAACAAGATATCCCTAACGGTGTTCGAAAAGCAGCAGGTTTTTCATCATCGTGGTGCATTTTGATTTGATTGTACCCGAAAAGCCATCCATAAAAGACATCCTTTCAAATCCACACGCGGTTGTCGATGATAATATCCGTGGATTGGTAAAGGAAAATCATCTTTCGGACATGTCAATTTAAGTCTCGATAATAACGACGCGCCGGATCCGCCCACTTTTCTTCAACAGTATATATTGGCTACCCAATCGGGGTGTTGAACCTCCCATGAACTCCCGCTTTGATCGCTTTCTCGATTTTTCATGGCCTTCATGACCGAGGGGAAAATCGCCGCTGTTTGTTTAATGTGCTTAGCGCTCGTTCACATTAAGGCAATGCATAGCCACTTGAGGGTCTAAGCCTGCATATCTTCATAACCTGCCGGCGACATCGACATATTCCCCTCGCACTCAAAGCCGAGGTTCTCCTTTCTTCCGCCAACAAACTATCGCTTATGAATACGGGCTTTGGATTAGCTTCATCCCCATATTAACTCTGGACTATTTTGTCGCCAGCTGGGCGGTTCTCGTTGTTCAAAACGATGTTCCCATTTGCAAATTCGCTGACTCATGGATCCTCGAATAGCGTAAGAGATCATCTTCTTGAATCTCTATTGGATCAACCGAGGTCATATTGGCCATCGTGGACCTAAATTCTCGTCCTACATCAAGGCCAATCCTGAAGTTGCCTTAAGATGAGTGATCTGACTCACCTCACCGTAACGCCACGAAAGTACGGCGGCGACTCATATCCCAACCCTTTACGAAGTTTTATGATAGTAATCATGTCAGCCTTCCGACATAAGCATCGGACGGTGTCCCGATGCCTTTCCCATAGTTTAAACCCTTTTATGAAGGAATTCATATCCCATTTTCATCAATAATATTTCGTCGGCAGAAATATGAAAATTGGGGTTCTTTTTCTTTGCTTGGGGTTGTTCCACCTCGCCTGTAATGGTTTGTTGACCGCCTAAAGATAATGTCTTTCGATCATTATTCCGCCCAGATCACAAAACTTGTGAAGAATTAAAGTGCCTTTGAGTTGTCATAAATGACGATCATGGGCATGTGTATGCGTGTTCAAGATACAACCGTGGAAGAATTTCTACATCAAGTCAAGATGACTTTTAACACCCGGCTGCGTAAGCTAAATCATAATTTTCATTGAAAATGACCATATCGCCATCGTGATCATTCAGATCGACACAAAGGGTTTTACATCATTAAAACCACTTGTTCGACTCTACATCGCCTTCATTCCTCACGCCATAGTCCCTCGACTGGTTCACCGCTTGGCCTTCCTCAAGGTAGTGGACGAATCAAGAAAATAATTCTCCACCCCTTGAACGGTTGCCTTCCACACCAATGTTTTAACCATCCCTTCTTCATCTACATACTTCATGCATTGATGCAACGATACGATCAAATTTTCATGGATCCGTGGTCCACCCAAGAGCAAATTATAAGATGTATCCGCCGATGACATAGCAGTGTAACATCCGCCTTCAAGTCTCCTATTTGGCATTTGAGTTTGATCTTGCCCAAGGGACAGAGTTGGTAGCATTGAAACCGTAGATGGTAGTCCCGCTGTCGCTAACCGATGCAAATGTATCCCAAGATGTTGTATGATTCTCACGGGATGATGCTCAATGCATCCCGTCAACTTGAACTCTGCTGATTCGATGAACCAATATAGCCAAGAAAGTACAACGCCTATCATGCTTCGGGTTCTTCACTTGCATGTCCTCCGATGAGAAGGTAATGCAAGGTATTGGCCCTTTGAAGACCTCGATGACATTGGGCACAACCTTCACATTTCGGGAAATAAGCGAGAAAGGCTTGTTCCGCCAATGCTTCGCAGAGCTTCTGTAGATTGAGAAAGTGAGTTCAAATAAAGTGATCCTCGCCGATGTTGGAGAGTTGGGCTAAAACATCGAACCGAAAGGCCTTCGTTTCAGCGTGTCCTCCCGAAGCTTTGTTGTAGCGACCTCCCTTGTTTTAGGCACAGACCGGCGCTTTGTCGGTACATCGGTGTTGCCTCGTGATACTCCCCTTAAGAACTTTTCCGCTTCGGCCAACGCTGGTATAGGTTGCACGACCGGGCGATTTGTTGCTCGGTATGCCATTGACTTGCTCCTTTTCCTACAAGCAGAGGTGGCGCTATAAGTCTTCCCTTTGACTTTGAAGAAGTCCATTGTTCATCCGATAACAAGTCGTGGTGAACTCATTATAATTTCGGCTTTCAGCGAGTGTAAGGGACCATACCTTGTTCCTCCTGCCGGAGGTCAAAGTTCACAACTCGCTTCTTCTTGATGGATCGCTTTTACACTATCCTGACTTGGAATTCGCAAAATCGCCAAATCGAGAGCACCATGTTTGCGCACACCTTTCTTCGATCCTCTCGCAGAGTCATAACCCCCGCTTCTAACAAGATTTGATCTTGTCTTTCAAGATATAGCATGACTCTTGGATGATGTACCATTCGGTACATGCAAGATTTTGATCGCTTGTCCTGCGTGTTCCTCCAGCTTTATTTCCTAAGCTTGATCTTGTTCATCTTGAGCAAAGTTTTGAAAATCGGATAACCTGATCATCCTTGAAATCATACTTCTTCATAGGACGGCATCTGAGGCATTCTTTCGCTAAAAGGCCTTGAAGTAGGTTGAGTCTCCACAGCCAGAGTCTCCTTTCCCATTGTTTTTTAGGTGTAAAATTGCTCGATTACTCCCTTTTTAGAACGATAATCCTGAGGTTCTTCTTTCTAACCTCTTAAGATGTTTTCAACTTGTTCCCTGTCTCACCAAGTCTTTCCAAGAGTGTGCTTCAACCGCACTCCATCTTCAAAGTATGTTGATCGAGATGTTGGCTCGATCATCGCGATGAATGTCGCCGAGACTTGGTCCCGGAATGCAAGGACTGATTCCCGAATCACTTGACTAAAGTACAGACAGCTCTGCCTCTTGCTTTTCGCCAACAAGTGGCCATAGACACCCTGTCATCATCAAAAATCGGGCCATAAAAGCCTTTGCAATCTTTCCAAGAGCCGATAGAACCAGTGCTCTAACCTTCGAAACCACTCAAAGCAATTCTTTAAGAGCAAGAATGAATAATCGGTCATAATAGGATCGCACTGCTATATGCCCGGCTTATGCTTGGAAATAATAGATGTGTTATGACGAGAATTTTTTCCACGAATTGTACTAGGTTAAGTGGCTTGAATTTTGGAGGATATGACATCATCCCATTCTATAGGATATGGCCTCGCCACCCCAGCCCTTAGATTGCCCTTTGAGTTTAAGAGCATCCAAATGCTTTTGGAAATCCCGCAACGCATGAACTTGCTCTTTTAACGGATTCGACTCCGCCGTGATGACATTGAATGGACATCATGATCCCTCTCCTCAGTCTTCGCCTGATTGGATCCTCCTTGCCTCCTTCTTGCCTACAAGTTTCTCCATCATTATTTCAACGCTCGATAGATTCTTGTTGCGCAAGAATAGTAGCTTGTTGCTCTTCAATCCTTTCGTGTCATCTCTTCTTCTCGCTCGCCATGAGGACACTACCGATCACTAAAATCAAGATTCGGTTGTTGAGACGAGCGGCCGAGTTCTCAAATTCTTCGAGGTACCCCACCAATTGGCTATAGTCAAACGGATTGTCATCCGGCACGTAAGACGGTGCTTCGATAGGCTTTGACTATTGATTAATGCGCTCGTGAACCCCGGGAATATTCGTGGTCGACGATTCAGATCGCTCGTTGGGTCTTGCTCGCTTCTCCCAACCATGTTAATAGTCACCGGGAATGACCACCGCGGGTCGCTTGTTTTTATGGCTAAAACCGCCTAGTTGACGTCCGATAATCGCCAAAACCGGCGGCCGTGTGTCGATGAACATTGGGCGCGATCGCAGAGATAAGCTTCTCACACAGAAGAATGAGATTGCATATGACTAGCATCACGCGGAGTGAGGTAGTCACGAGATCAAGTGGGTACCCCCAATTGATTCTCAAAATGAGCCTCATATGAGAGAGGCTCCTGAGTCAGAAGCTTAACCCGGCGAGGTTGCCATTTCCTTTGATTCTCGGCGGCAGGTTCGGGCCGCCGAGGTCTGCCCCGCTTAAAGGGACCCATGTTGGCGGTTCATTGCTTGGATGAGGTTCATCCCTTTAGAGGGGACCTCATGTTGTCGGGCGCAGATTTGCCATCAAACAAGGCTCGCCCTTCAAGGGGACCTCACCTGCAGGTTCGGGCCACTTTGATGAGGCTCATCCCTTTGAGGGGACTTCACGCTAGGCGCAGGGCCACTGACGCAGGCTCAGCCTGGGGCGACGGCTCGCCTCGTGGACCAGGTTCAGTAGCGACGCTCGCCTTGTGGACGAGGTTCGCAGCTAGGGCGTTACGCCTCCTTGTGGACGAGGTTCGCACCGGGCTTACACTCGCCTTGTTTCGAATGAACCCTTGATGATGACGAGGTTCGGCTTTCTTTGGACGATAGTGGAATCACCAACGAGACCAAAGCTCGAGCACGCCGGGCGAAGCTTGGTTCTCATACGACGCGTCCGCACGCCTTGAGAGGGGACCTAGAAGGTTCGGTCTTCCCATAGGCGAGAGTGAGGTTCGCCAAGCCAAACTTGGCTAACAACATCCGAAAGTTGACTTGGGTTGCTTAACAACCCACTTCTTAGCCTCGCTAGACTTTGGAGCCTTGTCCTTGAGAGACAAAGGCTGATTGTCGAGGTTCGCCGAGGATTCACAGGCCACGGGGCTGAAGTCTCATACGAGACTCGACACACTCACGTGGCTCTCACCGGCTAGATGCCCCGCAGGAGAGGAACTCCTCGACTTACCTCGATCGAATTCAATGACCAAGGTTTGAACTCGGTTCCAACCGCAATCTTGTCTCGATTGCGCCACCACCACCATCTAATGAATGGTTGCTCCCATCGTGGTCGCCATCTTCGAGGGTCGAAAAATGTTTATTGATTGAATGAATGTGTTACAATCAAATTCTCTCGACATGAGGAAGAGAAGATTGATTTGACTTCTCTTTGTATGGGTTCTCAGAGCGATAGGATGCTTCACTCAATGCTCACGCTGAGATTGCTTCCCGCTGACGACGTAATGTGAGCTGCATGATCTTGAGATTGCCGATGAAGAGCTTGATCTCTTTCTCGCACAAGTGTTGATCTCCAAATTCCAAAAGCCCCTTTTCCATAGCCGCCACGCTATTTATAGGGCTTTTAGCATGTAACTATCATGCTAGAATTATGGAAACGCGGGTTAATGGACGGGCATAATCGATGCCCACTACTTAACCCACGAAGTTGTTGTGGCTTTCGTGGGCCGCTGGCTTTGTCGTTATGGCGAAGCCGAAGCCATAGATGACGAAGCCGCCTTCATTGACCGGCCAACCTTGATTGAATGACGGTTCGCTACTGGGTGAACTTCGGTTTGATAACGAAGCCGCCAAGCGGGCTTAACCTCTACGGATGCATTTATGCATTTTGGTTTGACAAGCTTCGCCGGGTGGCTAATCTCGGTGAATGAAGAGTTTCACCGCCTTAACCTTGTTCGATGAAGGGCTTCACGCTCTTAACCTCAACCGAAAGTGCAAGGGCTTTGCCGCTGGTGAAACCTCGGCTAAATGGAGAGCTTCACTGCTTGGCTTAACCTCGACTAAATGGAGAGCTTCCGCTGGCTTAACCTCGACTAAATGGAGAGCTCACGCGCTGGCTAACCTCGACTAAATGGGAGCTTCACGCTATAGGCTAACCTCGACTAAATGGAGAGCTTCACGCTATAGGCTTAACCTCGACTAAATGGAGAGCTTCACGCTATAGGCTTAACTGCTGAAGTCGAAGTCACTTCTATGGGCTAACCTCGACTAAATGGAGAGCCACGCTATAGGCTTAACTTTGTGCCTAGCTTCAATGTTGTGGACCTAACCTCGCTGAGAGTTGGGATTTCACAGGCTTGCAGCCTCTCTAGATGGAGAGCTTCCATCAGAGGCTTAACCTCAGATGAAAGTCGAAGCCGCTAAATGGGCTTAACCTCGCCTTAAGATTAAAGTCAAGTTTCAAGACGTAATGTCGAAGCCGCTCTTGGGAACCTGAAGTGGAAATCATCTGTGGGACCTAACTTCATCGTGTCACTGCTATAGGCGAAGCCATTGCACCATCGCTGTAGGCAGCCTCTGCATCAGCTGTTGTAGGCGCAGCCTCGCCACCACTGGTAGGCGCAGCCCTGCAGACCATCGCTGTAGGCTAACCCTGCATATGATTGTTGAGCTTCGCCTCGCTAACCTCGTTAAGATCGAACTCCGCTCCACGCATAACCTCAGATTGGGTCGAAGCCTCGCCATCAACAGCCTTGTCCCGAGGCTTTAGCCACTAGGGTGTGCGGACCTCGCTTGGAGAATTTTTTGATCGCCTACAAGAGGCAACTTGCCAACCACGAAATTGGTGTGTCGCTATTTGTATTTGATTTGTAATAGCTTTTAGATTCCTCGTAAAGTCGGCCCTAGAATCGATGAGAGGAAGAGTAAATATCCCACTTTGTTGAGATATTTACTGATTCTTATTTTCTTGGTGAGACGGGAATTCTTATTGTGATTTAGCTCTCTTTGTGGCCATTGTTCGCAGAGGTGCCGAAATTTTCTCCAAGCAAGACAAATGATGTAGATGAAGTTTCTTCCTTTTTATCAAACCCTAGTCCCCTCTTCTCAAATAGGTCCGGGAATCTTAGTGAAAATTGTGAGGAAAAACTATGCAGACCCTAGCAGTGAACATCAAGATCAAATCACAAATCTGGAATCTCCTTGAGTTTATCGATGAGTCAAGTATGCTTATCAATGACCGACCATAGCTCATTGATGAGCTTATATACTCATCGATGAGTATTTTGTTGAATGGCTGTGGAATCATAAGTTCGTTGATGAAGAAATTACTATCAATGAATCTGCACTAATGCCTTTTTTTACTATCGATGAGTATTTTGTCGATTTTGATCCTCGCTCGCTAAAACATACATATCTTGAGCTATACATATTCAAATCGAAGTCCGCTTATTTTTGTAGATTTTGACAGAGAGACGAGACTTTCAGATACTCAAAGTTGATTTTAACTTCTGATATTTTTCCAGAATTAACCATAATTAACTTGTTGCCGGCTCTTTTTACTTTTGAACTTGATTCTAACTTCTTGTAACAAAGCTCTCCTAGCATAAGAGAGAAACTTATAAGAGGGATCACTCATCTTTCATTCTCTCAAATTCACATACATAATCTATTGAATAGACAAGTAATCAGAAAACCTTCTCCTCTCAAACGCTATCTTGAATCCGCATCTCCCTCACCTATTCCTAGATTTCAAGAATAATGGTTATCCCTCCTTCTTGGTTTACCTATAAGTAAAAGACAATATATAGAAATCAAAATCCTATCCTTAGCCCAACCTCCTAATTAGAATAGGATATTTAACTTATTATCATGATGAGACCTCTACTCCCCGATCATGATAAAGTTTTAATCCTATCCAACTATATGAAGTTATGAAAAATTAAAGACATAATCCTAATAGTTTGGACCATCTTACATTTTACTATTTTATAATCTAAATAATTTACCATATTTAAAAGGAAGACCAAGATATTTGATAGGAAAGACTCTTGCTTACAATTGAGACACTTTGCTAATCTGGTACCATCTCTTATTAGGGAAAGCAAACTCATCAATCAACATGTCCAACAAATTTAGGTGACATTCCTTCCCAAATTTCCACTTTTCAACTTTTAGATGACAGTATCCCATGTCTAATTTACAAAATAATATC
>WHSE01000539.1:0-10049 GCA_012295165.1 Asparagus setaceus | reverse complement strand
TGCTGATTATGATAATGTAGAAGTTATCTAGATAGATTCTAAATTTTTGTTTCAGTCATCACAAATGATTATCTTGTCCAGAGAACTGTGGAGTGGAACTTCTACTACGAGAGAACTTATCTTTTGCTCTCTTCAGCTTGAAATGCTGCTTTATATGCATTATCTTCTAAAATTTTTTCAACATAACCTTGTATATTGAAATTAAAACAGAAGGGGCATTAGCTTGTATGCACTCCCAAAATATTGCTCTTACATATTTGTGAGGTTTCATGTAGAAAATTTGTATCATTAGGATTTAGTATTAAATATTTACGTGTGAAGCAGGGGGACCAAAAGTTGTATGTTCTCTGATGAGTTCCTTTTTGTTATTAATGGCATCTTGCAGGTTGGTCCTGATGCATTTGAACAAGCTGCTTCAGGAGGTGCCCCTGGTGGGGGGTCATATGGTGGTGGTGGATTCAATCCATTTGAGGATTTATTTAGTGGATTTGCTGGTGGAGGGAGTGACGTATGTAAAAAACTCCTGAATGTTTTAAATTTTATAGAACATAATTTTATCGTT
The DNA here is from genome assembly GCA_012295165.1 of Asparagus setaceus. Classification (NCBI taxonomy): domain Eukaryota; kingdom Viridiplantae; phylum Streptophyta; class Magnoliopsida; order Asparagales; family Asparagaceae; genus Asparagus; species Asparagus setaceus. The sequence goes on along the minus strand of WHSE01000539.1, from coordinate 9,487 downwards.
TTTTATGGAATATTCTTGACATGCCTGTTTAGGTGATGCTAGTCATATTGTTCATATGCTTGTCTTGAGCAGATAGTGATTTATTACATTGCATTTCATTTCCTTCAATCGCCGATTGCCGGAAAATATTCTTGATATGGTGCTTCACCCATTGGAAGACCGAAACCTTCATCATTTCATGAAGTGGTAGACCCAATTCCCCATTTTTCGCCGAAAGTGTTGCTATCGGGTTGTAGATTTCCAATGCAGGAAATGATACGAAGCCGGAGGAATTCCATACATGCTAGCACGGATGGGAACATATAATCCAATTTCTTTGAGTTCCCACCATCTTCGAGAACGTAAGTCGCCATCCGTGTTCACCATCGGCCTCGGCAGAGAATGTACCCAACCAAGCAACCGGCGAGATTTCTTAGGAGGCAACTCCTTCCTATTTTGGCTAAGCGATTTTCAAGGTGTCGCTTTGACCATCAGTTCATTATGAGGTGTGCCGCATGACCTACAAGGCCCGTAAAGCACCAACGTAATTTTGTCACTAGAACCTGAACGCATCTTTACTAATATATCCGCAGTGCGCGCTCCATATCCTCAGCCAACCTCCAAGACATATTCTCTTAATCGATAAATTGCGCAACGCTAAGAGTGAATGATGCCGCAAATGGAGGTAAATAAAGATTAGAGCCATCACCTTCATACGCCATGGTTCACCAATGATAAGGCTTCGATCCGCATGTAATCCCCAAATAAATAGCCGGACTTCCTCATTATCTCGGATCCCATTTTTGTCAAGCAAGGCCGTGATCATTCTTCGTGAAATCACGACGATCACCATGTTCTAACGCCCAATAATTTCGAGGCGATTTGGACCGAAAGCAGGAGCATCGGCCACTAGTGGCATCTCTTGAGAAGAGGAAAACACGAGTCAGGCAATCCACTTGGCTCATGAACATTGAATGCCGAGGGGAAACTCAACCGCAAAGCACATATACACTTATAAGCAGGTCAAAATTAACATAAAAATGGCTTAAGTGTCAAGAATCGACCAGCCAGCCGAGACAGTTCAAGCCGCCGCCAACGCCGGATACAATCATAACGCTCAAGCAAAACGCCGAGACAGCCTCGAATCCATTCGCTGCAAGAGACAGCCAACCGCCGCCGCCAGCCGAGACAGCCCCAACCGCCTCGCGAAGCCGGACAAATTTCAACCGCCGCAAACACAGACAATCAAGCTTTGTTCTGATTTGACAGATGTTTTGGCTATGCAAAACACTTGTTTTAGCCCGCATCCACACAAAGGAGGACCTCGACTCTTCTCAAATGCCTCGAAAGGAGAACAAATGAGGATTTTATAATGATTCTATACAAAAATGCAAACTTTTCAACCCAAAATAAATGCATATATTGAGAAGAACTTACCCCAAAAGACGAGGCAATGGTTCTTCTTCACATCGAGGTTTGGGGAACGGATTTGGCCTTGGGGACACGAGATCTTTGGGAGACATGATAAAATCGATTTTTTGGCTTGAACAAGAGAAAAGCTAGGGTTTGATGAAAACCAAAGCAAGAAGCTTGAAGAGGCCTAGGGTTTGATGAAGAGGTTTCGATCCGGCTGAAAGTCGAGAAAGCTCGGTTTGATGTGGAAAATCGATCTAAATCGATGGGATCCTAAGAACCAAGAAACCCTAGATCTAAAGAGGGGTTTTCGAGCAAACTTGGAAACTTGAGAGAGTAAAAGGGGATTCTGGGTTAGTAGAAGATCAAAATAGGGTTTGGGAAGGTTTAAGAAGATTTTGAAGTACGTGAGGCGGATATCAGATGGGGTTAAAACCCTAGGTATCGGGTTTATAAAGGCCGGGCACCGCTTCACTTTCTTTGAACGAGACACTTAGTCGCCGCCAGTTCTTTGAGCGACACAAATACCGAAGTTCTTTGAGCGAGACACTATGTCCGCCTCGCCAAACTCTTTGAGCGAGACATTCATGCCGCCGCCAGTTCTTTGAGCGAGACACCTTACGCCGCCGCCAAACTCTTGAGCGAGACACTTATGCCGCCGCCGTTCTTTGAGCGACATCTCATGTCGCTTCCTCACACCGCTTCGCTCAAATTTTCTTAAGCAAGACATCTCATGCCGCTTCGCCAAACTCCTTTAGCAAGACACTTCAGATTGCCTCGCCGCTTCAAGTGGGACAATCCCGATATTGATAATTATTCTCCACGGATTCAAGGCAGATATTCAAGATAAATTGGTTCCATATTACATACGTAAGCTCGAAATCGATATTCAGAAACCTGATGACGCTTTTTCCGAATGACTCTCAAGGCATTCAATCGCGAACCCAAGTGGTGACTTTCAAGATGAAGATGATTAGTCCAAAATCGACTTCGACATTTCAATTCATTCAAATACAAATGCAACAGCTTATTGATCCCAAAATATGGTCACGACGACGCAGAGCCGTGGTTCGAGAAACTGAAGCAAAACACGCCTCTTCTACAAAGTTCAACGATGAACGTGGTAAGCAAGATCTTATCCAGTATTCCGCACTTCGATAAAATACAGGAGGAGTCCGAAAACTTTGGAGGGGTATCTCAGAGGCATCAAAATTGTCAAGAACCTCAAATATGACTAAATTATGAGAAGATCGAAGGACAACATCGCCGAAATCTCAAGAAGTCAACACATAAGAAGATTGTGTTCGCCACAATGGAGACATCTTGTGCCTCGCCATGAGCGAGACATTTGTTCATGTCTCGCCGAGCAGACTTTGTGTCTCGCCACGAAGCGACACTTTGATGTGTCTCGCTACTAGCGAGACATTCTGGTGTCTCGCCACGAGCGACACTTTGATGTGTCTCGAACTAGCGAGGCATCTACTTTGTCTCGCCAAATGCCAGACACCCGTAATACTTAAACGCTCTTGAAGGGTCTAAATCAATGCCGATGGGGCCCACTTGACTTTATCAACGCAGAGACGCTCAGATATTTTAATGGGCGGTTACAGCCGAAAAATACCTACTAGCGCGATTTTAGGGCATTTAATCGTGCCTTAAAAGCAAATAAACCGTTACAACAAATGGGACGCATCACCGCCGCCGCCGAGGCAGTTTCATACCGCCGGGCCAGGAATATAGCCGACATCGCCCAACAGCGCTTAAAGATAGCGCCAGGCGCCGACGCCTGCTAACCGCAAATGTGGAGCACTTATGACTTGTTTCTTCAGAGGCACGCTTCCAAGGACTATAAATACCCCCTACATCCACTTGGGCAGGGATCGATTTGGCAATCAGAGATCAAACAAAAATCGAGCTTTGTGGAGAGAGAGAGAATCCAAGTTTCCAAAGTTCAAGAACACGGTCCAAACGGAGATTCCTCGAGGTTAAGCTTTGCCTTAATTGGGAAGAGTAGATATCTTACTTTGCTAAGATATTTACAAGTTCTTCCTTTGCTAAGCATCAACTAAACCCCGCCGATTCGACGATCACGCATCTGGTCCACGGACACGCCCCCAAGACAGAAAAGTCCCACAAAAAAGAGATCTACACTTGTAGTATCTTTTGTTCGAAGTTTGTAAGAAAGTTATCTAAATTCTTTGTAACCGAAAATCAAAGTGTAATTTTCTTAAGTTTTGTAATGGAAACTAAAGAAATCAACTTTCACTCAAACACTATTCTCATTCTCGATTTTTTGAAGACCCCTAACGATATTGGATCCCTAATCTCAATATGCTCGATATATCACCTCAATCCCATCCATTGCATGGACTCGTAATTTAGCACATTCAAAATATGTACGCTACTAAGTAATAATATTAATACAAAAAGAATTGATATTTTAATTGAATTAAAAACTTACATAATCCCTCTCGATCATGGTACTAGGGATATAAGTATTCGCTCTGCATGGAAGTATGAGGTCGAGGGTTGTGGGTCGCCCTATCCATCGGCTGCTCCCCTAAGCACACCATTGAGGCTCAAAATATGTACGCCTAAGTCTCAGAAAATGTTTTGCAACTAATGATTGTATTGCATACCGCTGCGGCTCCCCTAAGCACACCATTGAAACTCGGAAGCGTTAGTGGTCATCATACAAAAACGTTTGCCGCCTCTTCACATAACGCCCACCTATTGACATTGTTCGGGCCCAAACTAGTCTCGATCCAATCATGTGCGCTTTAGAAATATTTTAATCTTCTCAGAAGTTGATCATAAATTAATTTCTCCGTTGCACATCCAAACTTGCCAAAGAAGATCTTGGAGATGCCCTTGCCCATGCTTCCTCTTGAAGTTGTCCCTAATATGTCGAGGCAATAGCTGCGTAACATGCGGTGACGGAAAATGTCGCTTGTAGTGCTATTGGAATTCCTTTCATCCTATCGAGATGAATGTAATCGCCGCATTCCCACACTAGGAATATGATATCTAACGATGCAAAACCATGTCCAATTTTCTATATTTTCCACATCAACCACCGCAAATGCCAAAGGAAATAAACCACCATCCGCATCAACTCCTGCAACGAGCAAAACGCCTTTATATTTACCATACAAGGGTACCGCCGATGCTAAGAAGAGGACGACAATATTTGAATCCATCAATGGAAGGCCCAAATGCCCAAAATACACCCGTGAATCGCCTATCTCCGCCAACCGATCCGATGATACTGCATTAATCGTCCCCGATTTTCTTTTTAAGTGCTTCAAGATAATGTGGTAAGATCTCATATGATTTGTCCCATCTCCGAAAATTTTTATCATCGCCTTCCTCCGAGCATTCCAACATTTATTGTAGGATACGCCACATGCGGCTCTTTGTATACTAGAAGACTAATATCCTTTGGTCTTAGATCGAGATCCTCTTAGTGCAGGCATAATCAATCGATATATGAAAGAAGGACGCGTGTCTATGATTCATCTCAAATCGAGGATTGCTACATGTGTGCCGCCCATTGTAGTGTGTTATTTTAAATTGCTCGCTTTACTCCCCTAAGCGGAATTAAGCTTCCAAGGACAGTGTTTTCCGCGTGGTGACCACCATTGTCTTCCTCCACACCATCTTTGGTAAAACACACCACTATAGCTTGTTGCATTACTTTTGTCCGCCTAAACTTGACACTATTTCTTATGGCCCACAAACGAAGCGCATGAATCAATTTCTCCTTGCTTTCAAATAGATCGCTTTTTGAATGAGAAGTCCTCGCTTTGAGTATCATCATTTAAACTAGTGCCAATAGGAATATTTTCCATTGTGGAATCATCAATCCATCCATCACCATGAAGTTCATCGGCGGCGGATCTTCTAATAATGATATACTCATTATTAGAATAACATCGGTCAATCAATTGATTTTCCCTTCAACGGATCATTCAAACACATCATACTATTAATTTGTAAGCCATCCTCTACGCCATCATCCTCGATTCAACGCTTGCATTATCATCTTCTATCGCTACTCCCGTGGAATGCCTTATATCTTGATGAGGAGCTATCATCGAATGCACTCGGTTCCTACAAATGAAGGACCATCCAAGTGTTGTGATGTGTCCATCCCATATCATGTTACGAGAAACCTAGGGAGTCAACATCGATCTTCCAACATGCGAGTATACTCTATTGTGATCAACCGCTGCCCAAATTCCTTGATTTTTTCAATAAATAATTCCACCAACGCTCTCCTCATTTAATATTCCAATGAGACCCATATCGTAGTCACTTGAAATTTGAATACCGCTTGTTCTGCTTTTCCGTAACGGATAATTACAAATCACATTTAGATGATACTCAACGGAATTGGTTAATGTAAGTTTATGTAAGTCATTAACCAATTCATCGAAAGTACATGATTTGGATATAAACAACGGTTTCGCGGACACCTCCTTCGTATATAGGCATATTATTCTCTAGATATTTAATCTTCCCATCATACTAACAAAGAATTACGATTCGATCGCTCATTGTTACCCCTAAATAGTAAAAATTTCAATATTAATATTACTAACAATTAAATGTTAAAAATTCTAAATTCGACAATTAAAAGTTATTATGATGAAATAAATCTCAATATCAATATTATTTACAATTAAATTTCAAAGTTATTCCAAAATCAACAATTAAAAGTTATTATGATGAAATAAATCTCATTATCAATATTATTTACAATTAAATTTCAAAGTTATTCCAAAATCTAAAATTAAACAAGTTATTATAATGAAATAAATCTCAATATCAATATTATTCACAAGTAAATTTCAAAAATTATTCCAAAATGTAAATTTAAACAAGATTTTATGATTAAATAGTGAAAAAATATAAAAAAATTTAGGAGAACTAGGGTTAGGGTTTACCTAAATCTGACGGGAGAGAGAGAAAAAGGGAGAGGTAACGGCGGCGGCGGCGGGACCGGTGACGGCTGCGGGGGCGGGACCGGTGACGGCGGCGGCGGCGGGAGCTGACCACGGGCGAGAGAGAGGGTTAGGGTTTGGGTTTGGGCGAAAGACGAGAGAGAACGCGAGAGAGAGAGAGAGAGGGGGGGAGGGGTTCACGGGAGTTATAGGGGGGAGAGAGAGAGAGAGAGAGGTTCACGTGAGTTATGGGGAGAGAGAGAGAGAGAGAAAGGAACGCGTGAGAGAGAGTGGGTAATCGGGTCAAGATAGCCACGGAAATGAATTCCGCGGGTTGGTCCCAAGAATTCCCGCCAGATGGTGTTCAGAACTTCACGGAATTCATTTCCCGTAAAGTTGTGCAGTTGTTAAACTTCACGAAATGAATTCCGCGGAAGATTTCATCGCCAGAATCTTCACGAAATCATTTCGTGAAGTTTAACACCTTAGAACTTCACCGGAAATGATTTCCGTGAAGTTTGACAACATTAATTTTGATCAGCCGAAAACCGGCCTAAAATTGGCAATTAAGTGGGATAGGGTCGATTTTGAAAATAAAATTTAAAAGTGGGCTAAAGTGAAAATTTGTCCTATTAAATTACCCTTTTGTCCAAGTATGGTAGAAGATGAGAATATGTCCACCACTCATCTAAATTTTGGATTACCTCGCTGTTTTTATATAGTAGTATAGCATGAACTTATAATTTAATTTACATTCCTTTTAGAATCTAAAATATATTATATGTATTTATGGGTCTATATCCTATGATCATGGAGTATGGTATGGAATATTCTAGAAAACCAAACAAAGGAAGAAAAGAAAAATAAAATGTTTGTGATATATGGAATACTGTAGAAAACAAAAGAAAGAAAAGAAAAAGGGTCTTTATTAACTTACCTTTTGCTTTCCAAGTATGGTAGAAGATGAGAATATGTCCACCACTCATCCAAATTTTGGATTACCCCACTTGGTTTTTATATAGTAGTATAGATGGATATGTAGTGATTTTGGAGATGTTTTGGCAATATTTTGATGGTGTGAAAATTCATGCTTTATTTGCATGATTCCAGTATGTTGCGCTTGTTTATTTCATCATGTGATTGAACATTTCTCACTGGATCAATGTACTTTTCTAAAGTTTTATGTCTTTTGGTATATTTGTGGTCATTTGTGGGAAGTGTTCATATGTATGTTTTATGCAATTAGTATTACTTAAATATTTATTAGGAAAATACTTTGGTTTTGGTAACAATGTAAACACTTTGAGCATGTTAGGCAAATGGTCAATATCCACTTTTTTTTTTTACTGTTTCCCACGAAGTATCCCTACACCTTATTATGGATGGGACTAATCTCCGCTCGCGCTTTGTGGCTGGCGCTAGCTTGAGGGTTTTTTACCTGCTAGGGTATTCGAACATGAAACTAGCCCGCTATGGATCTCTCCAAGAGCGCAATGAGGCCTTACACAAGGCTCTCAAGGGTTCACCAATATCCACTTTTAAACGCTAAGCAAGTTATTTTGGATTATAATTCATTAAACAATAAGATGGTGTATCTCAACTTATATTTTGGTGAATTATAATCCATAAGGTTTGACCAAGTAAAAGACAATTATATTCGTCATGATTTGACAAAATCCCAGGTCCCATTTAATAACTCATCATCAACACAACGCTTTCATCATTTTGAGAACAACGATATATTATAATTTACTCATTTGTCAGAGAATCTACTCTTGAAAATGAATTATAATCCACCAAATTTACTAAACAGTTTGGATTATAATATTGAATCCGTGCATCGCATGGGTGACTACTAGTCGCTTTATATTTGAAGTGTCCATGCGGACCATGCCCAAGGTTAAAATCACAATAGGAAAATTAATGCATGTGCATCCACACGCATAATCACACACAAGAGCACAAAAGCAGTGAACAAGAATATAAATTTCTGTAGTTCAATCAGTTCAAAACTAGATAAAGATATAATTGTCATCATCAGTCATAGAAAAATATTTCCGCATTACGATATAAATATATGATCCCAAATTAATTTTATCTAGTACAAGAAATGCAATGATCTCAAATGCCTTCCAAAGTTTCGGGTCGGAATAATCCTTAATAATGAAGGTAGCACCTGCATCTAACAGTGATTGTCCTGGATTTCTCGTTGTTATACCAATTACAGGCATGCGAGCTGCCACACCAGCCTTTAACCCTGAGACAGAATCCTTCACAAGTCGAACACAAATGTTAAAACTCTAAGGGGGTGTTTGTTTCAACTATTTTTTGGGATATAGGTGGGATATGGATGAAAAAGTGGGTTTTTGGGGGTTTTAGAATTCCTTAACTCATGTTTGTTTCAAAATTGTTTTTGGGATATAAGATCCCAAAACAATTAAATAGTAATTGATTATATTTACCAAATCCTCTCTCAAAGAGAGGATTTGGGTCGGATCTCACAAATACCCAACTACCTCAAGAAAACCCAAAACTCGAGATCCAAACTGAGATCCCAAAATTATCGCTGCCCATACCCTAGTCTCACCGCCCCATTTCCCCTCCTCTCCCTCCTACCCATCTTATTTCCGCCACGTAGCCGATTATTCTTCATCCCTTATCAATTTAGTGACGAAGTCGCCCCGCCTCCTCCATTTCGCTATATTTGTCTCGGTTCTAGGGTTCCAATACGGTTTTGCCGATTCGGTGATTCCAAAGATCTTTCTTCATCCCTATCAACAATTTAGTGACTAAGTCGTCCCCGCCTCCATTTCACGCCGCTATATTGGTCTCGTGGTTCTAGGGTTCCAGCCGATTTGGGGTTTTGTCGATTCGGTGATTCCAGGTTCTAGGCGATTCTCTCACCCTCGTACTTTTCGCACCCATCCTCTCTAATTTCTACATCCAATTGATTAGATTTGTGTTTAGGGTTTTTCTAAATAGGATTTGGGTTGGTTTTGAGTGGTTTGATTATGCAGAAATGAATTTCTAAGTTTGTCAAGTCACATTCTAAATAGTTTGGCATATGACACTTAATTTCTTGCTTATTAATATTAGACCGATGCATGACTTTCCTTGCATATATAAACTCATGCTAGTCTTATTGTTGA
>WHSE01000538.1:0-10049 GCA_012295165.1 Asparagus setaceus | reverse complement strand
CAACCCCGACTCCCGGAAATCTTAGAACATCCGGGCACTTGCCACGTTGGTAGCTCGAGAAGCCCGGCCAAAGTACGCCGCCATAGCCGTGAACGGCTTCGTCCTCCACTAAACAACCCTGGTCAAATAACTCCTCGGGGATGATGTGGCGGTAGACCCGGGAATCGCCGCCAAAATCTCCGATCGGCGGGCGGCTGGCTGCTCTGCCGCTTTCCTATCGTGCTTCGACCTTAACACCGATGGCGAGCATCCATGTACCATCTTAGGCCTATCTGCAGTGCTGCATCCGGCTCCCCATCATAACGATGCGATGGGGAGAGAGCCCCATCATCGATCTACTCGCTTTGTTCGATCCTCACCCTCAGCAGCAGCGATAGGGGAGGGCCTGGCCAGGCAAAACCAGCTCCCGCCCGGCCGGTGATTCTTTTCGGTCGGTGAGCGTCCCGCAGTGAGTGGAGCCAGCGTCCCGACTCTCGTGGCTCCCACATGGGATACCGCCCCCACGGGAGCCTCCCGACATAGCCCGAGAGGCCACACCCGTACCTCGGGGGCCCGACCTCCCCTCACCCGGTCGATGATCGGTCGTCCTCCCGCCCTTCCGCTCTAGCGGCTCCTCTCTTCGGATGCTCCACACTCTCTCCCGCCCGTCTAGCACTCGAGGACCATGGTGGTTTTCTTTGGGGTCCTCCGGCCAGGGCCGCCAGTGACACCTTCGATATCTGACCGCATCCCTTCTGATCGTCCCCGTCGGACCTCTCACCTCCTTAGGTGCAGGCGATTTCCCTCAAGGCACTTCGCTCCTGGCGTTTGGTTTGTAGAGCTAACCCCTCTCGGGTTCCTCCGGGAGCTCCTCATCAGGAGTGGGTTGACCTCGGTGCTCTCCGTATCCCCAGAAGTCCGTTATGAGCCCTACGCCTCATCGGAAGGGTCGGGAGGTGGGCCGAAATCCCATGAAGCCGCCAAGACCACACATTGAGCAAAGCGTCCATCGTGCGGCCCGTGTAGTTAACGATCTGCTCCAACTCATGGCCGGTGCTTTCGGTCGACAAGGGTGTAGGCTCTAGGGTTTCTCTCTAATCTCGGCGGAAGCCACTAAGTTGAGTCGTCCCCGGTGACCAGGCGAACTGTCTTTCCACCCTTTGATCGACTTAGGCGATCAAGGATAACAATTCTCCGGACATGCGGAGGTAATAGTGAAGCGTCTTACGGGCGTGGCCAGACCAGTGTAAACTGCATCATCGTCGGCGAATCGAGCAATGGCGTGAAGCCGACCAATATGGCTATCTCGAGTTTGGCGTCATTTGCATTGGAGACCGCCTAACTCATCAAACTTACCGAAGAAAAGGGTGCGATGGGCCGGAGCCGCATTCCAAGTGTTTGAGATCTGAGGGAGCCCTCGCTTTCGCCGTGGTACGTATCTGGGAGATGATTTGTAGGAGCCTCCATTGTAAGCCTCGGTATGTCAAATTCGAGCATAAAGACCTCATTTGCGTCTGGGTAACCTTCGAGGAACTCATCGAGTTGCTTATGGCGATCGGAATCCATGCGGATCTTTACCACAGGAAAATCGCTGAATTCGTAGATGAGGGAAGCGAATGCCTTCCTCCGTTACCTCTTTCTATTTATCACGTGGGACCCAGCGGCGGTAGCTCTCTTTAGCGATCAGCGGAGGATTAAAACCCCTCCCGAGGCACCGCGGAGGCCTTGATCGAGAGGGCCCCACCTCCCTCGCATGCGAGGCGCTGATGGGCCCGTGGCGTCGGCCCGTCCATCGATGTAGCGTTGAATCCCCTCGAACCCCCTCACGGCCAAGGCAACACTACTCATTTCACTTGGACTCGTTTCCAACCGACTCCAGCGAAAGGGCCAAGCTGATATGGTCATAACCACTAATTAGTGATTAAAGAGGAAACCAAGTGTTAATATGGATAAGCATTTCGCTCGTTAACTTGGAGCAACATGAACCTCCACGCCCGGAGCCAGCGGTGACTATGCTAACGACCTTGCCCATGGTTCGTTAAGCGGCTGTCACCATAACCAACCACGAAGGCGGTGTGGGTCGGCCATCAACAACTCTCTCCCGGAGCGGCGGTACCGGTCGTCCCAACCAATTATTGTCTCGGGGCTATCCTTCCAGTCGCTTGTCCCTCCCGGGCGACATGGGGGCGACCAGCCATCACCTTCCAACCGCCGGTCCAGGGACGGCGCGAAAGCGGTACTAGTCGTCCTCGCTACCGTTATCCACCATAACCCCTTCCAACCCGTCGTCGCCCCTCGGACAAGCGGAACCGCGAAGCAAACCTAGCCCCCTCTTCTTAGCCATCCGGTCCCGGAATGCGTGGAGAGCGGCACCGATCGTCCCCTTCAGCGGATTGCTCCAGCGGGCGCCAGAGCGAGTCGAGTCCTGACCCCTCAACTCCTCTCTCTCATCCTGTGGTTCCCTCCACTCGAGCAGCGGTTATCATTTTCGAGCCCATCAACATCGCATTAAATGCAGCCGACCCCTTAATTCCCCGTCTCTCCGCGGTGTTTAAGGCACCGGACCCATGCGCATTCTGGTAGCCAATCCTCATCCATTAATAGCGAATAGACCCACCAACCCTCGAATCACGATGGACACATGAGGCCGACCACTCTAGCGGTAGAAGTGTTACATTGATCGGCCACTCACCGTGAGAGGAGGTGACTCACGAGTGGTTCCCAAACCAATGGAAAGGCGGAAATACCCCTCAACCCTAACTATAAAGAGCAGCGTGAGCGGCTAACAAGGTAAGCAATCTTCTCGGTGTGAATGCACGCTCCATCAAACTATCTCCCACTCTACTAACTTGACCGGAGGAGGAACCACCGGAGATCCCAACTCCGCCTCTTCAGCGGTCCTTCTTTGTTGTGGCGAATCCTTTGGTTTGAGTCGTGTCATTTGGGCTTTAGGAGAGAAAGCGGACTCAGCTCTCTTTAAAGCTAAACTCATCAGAGGTTAGTGACGTGATTATATACATCAACGGTAACATCAATGGATAAAAAAATTGGTGTATACTATTCCCTATAAACTTAAGTTCATAGGAGATTTGCTATATATATATATATATATATATATATATATATATATATATATATATATATATATATATATATATATATATATATATATATATATATATATATATATATATATAGAATCTATAAACAAGTTGATAGAGAGGAGTATCACCACTTTTATATCCATTGATCTTTACTGAATCCGTAAATCAAGATGCACACAAATCTCAAAGTGGGCTTTATATCTTCACGGGATCCCGAGGCAACATCAATGGACGAGAAAAGTTGGTGGATGACTATTCCTATCAACTTAGTTTATAGAACCTTATATATATATATATATATATATATATATATATATATATAGAGAGAGAGAGAGTAAGCTCCTATGAACTTAAGTTCATAATGAATAGTGGTGCACCCACCTTTTATCCACTCATCTTGCCTTGAGATTTGTGATGCACAAATCTCAAAGTGTACTATATCTTTCCACGGATCCCAAAGCAAGATGAGTGGTTAGAAAGTTAGTGCATCACTATTCATTATGAACTTAAGTTCATAAATTTATACTATATATATATATATATATATATATATATATATATATATATATATATATATATATATATATATATATATAGAGCAGGCTACTATGAACTTAAGTTCATAATGAATAGTGGTGCACCAACTTTTTATCCACTCATCTTGCCTTGAGATTTGTGATGCACAAATCTCAAAGTGGCTTTATATCTTTCCACGGATCCCAACAAGATGAGTGGTTAGAAAAGGTACCACTATTCATATGAACAAGTTCATAGGCTTCTCTCTATATATATATATATATATATATATATATATATATATATATATATATATATATATATATATATATATATATATATATATATATATATATATATATATATATATATATATATATATATATATATATATATATATATATATATATATATATATTGATTATCACATTTTAATTACAAATTTATACCCTCATTATTTATTTTATATAAATAAAGATATTACTAATAATTATTTTATCTTAATTTTAGGATAATAGAGTATTAATGAATAAGAGCCCAAATGACTCAAATCCTCTGATTTTCTACCAATTTTGAAGCCCAAATATGAAGACAACAAGCGAAGGCCCAAGATACCAAAGTGATCCAAGAGAAATTAGTGAAGAAAAATAAAGAAAAGACAAATTAGGTTTGAAACAACCGGTTATTAAGATTGGTTTGCAATAGATTTGATCGATGGTGATTTCTCTTTCTTGGTGGCCAAGTTTGATCCAATGGTTCACATCAACTCTGTTGGGCTATAAATAGAGGGTAGAGGGAGAGGTTTGAGTGTGAAATATTTTGTAAAATTCTATTTAGAGAGGAGGGTTACTCTTAATTGAGAAGACCTTCCAAAATTATAACTTTTGTTACACAATAAATAAAATTTTCACCCTTCAATTTCCTTTCTTTTCTTCTTATCCAAGGACCAAAAGAGGATGAGATGAAGATCGGAGTTGTAGGTTTTATTTTATTTCTTTTGCATTTCTTTTTCTTTCTTATTCATTTAATTGCTTTGTAGTTTAGATTTACTTTCATGCAATTTAATTCCATTCAATTTACTTTCATGTCTTGCCTTTAATTCATAGAGTAGATTTACTTTCATTGCTATTAGTTTAGATTTTCTTTTCTTTCTTTCTTTGCTTTTATTTTTCTTTTCGTTTGTAATTAGTTGAATTTTCATTCTCCTCCTCTTACTCTCATCTTGATTTTCTTTCTTCTAATTTTTCAAAGATGTGGAACTAACCTCTTGTGGGGATCTAGTTTTGCATAAAACTAGTTTAATTCTCTCTTATATTTGTGAATCACTCTCTTATGCTTAAAAGATCATGTTTAGGATAATCAACTAGCGAACTAATCGATAGAAGAAGAATTTGATAGTCTATGTTTTCCTTAAGTGGTTTGATAGGTTATGCTTATGAATTCTAGGATTACTATCTTGTTGTTATTCTCCTCATGAGTATTGATTTTATTTAGGTGATAATTTGATAGGTTATGCTTTCCTTAAGTGGTTTGATAGTCTATGCTTAATAAATCTAAAATAAAATGTGATAAAAGAGAATGGTTCATATTTTATAAGTGAGATTAGCTAGTGGATTCAATTCTAGATTTCTTCATATCTCTAATTAAATCCTCCATCTTTTGCCTTCTTGATTTTGATTTCTTGATTTCGTTTTCATTTATCTCTTTCTCTCTCTATCTTGTTTTCTTTTTATTTTATTAATCTCAATCTCTCCACAACACATTTTCTTTCGTTTCATTTATTTTGCACATAATCCACAATCCACTCTCTAATATTTTCATGACCACTTTCACCATGTACATAAACTCCTAATTGTCTTGCATAATTTGAGAACCAAAACTTGAACATAATCTTACAAACGCCTTCCTCGTGGGATCGATAATCTTTTATACTATAACTTGATAAGTTGTATACTTGCAACTTAGGAGGTAATCATTTATTTCCCATTATATATATATATATATATATATATATATATATATATATATATATATATATATATATATATATATATATATATATATATATATAGAGAGAGTAAGGCTCTATGAACTTAAGTTCATAATGAATAGTGGTGCACCAACTTTTCTAACCACTCATCTTGCTTTGGGATCAGTGAAAGAAGATATAAGGCCACTTTGAGATTTGTGCATCACAAATCTCAAGGCAGATGAGTGGATAAAAGTTGGTGCACATTATCATTATGAACTTAAGTTCATAGGGCCTATATATATATATATATATATATATATATATATATATATATATATATATATATATATATATATATATATATATATATATATATATATAAAGCTCTTATTAACTTAAGTGGATAGGAGGCATTGTCTATCAAACTTTTATCCACTCATCTTGTATTTAAATATGTGCCATCAAGAGATGCACAAATCTCAAAAGGCTCTTCATATCTTTCATGGATCCCAAGGCAACATCAAAATAAAAAAGTTGGTGGATGACTATTTCTATCCACTAAGTTTATAAGCTTATATATATATATATATATATATATATATATATATATATATATATATATATATATATATATATATATATATATATATATATATATATATATATATATATATATATAGTAGTTGACTACAATCCACTTAAGTGGATAAGCAAAAGTGTCCTCCTAACTTTTTCTCCTTGGATTTTCCTTGGGATCCATGAAAGATATGAGCTCCATTTTTTATTTGTTCCTACTACAAATCTCAAGAAGATGAAGGGTTAAAAGTTAGGAGGATGAGTTGCTCTATCCACTTAAGTGGATCATAGCAACCCCCTCTCTCTCTCTCTCTCTCTCTCTCTCTCTCTCTCTCTATATATATATATATATATATATATATATATAGGTATATATGAGGTGTATATTACATATACAAGCTATATATCATACATACATGTAACACAGTTGTGTATGTATTTTTTTTCTTTGTATAGGACATACCTTGACAATCAGAGTATATAAAAACCCTACATAACATCCATTTCTTGTATGAAAATAAACTCGGACTTAGGTAAATCTACATCTTCACATAAATCTGAGTAAGTTAACAAAAATTGATCAACCTTCATCAACCATTAACAATCAATTCTCCCATTCGAAAATTGTCCAATGGGTTTCTTCTATCACGTCCAAGAACTGGAAAAAAAAGGCTAAATAGCACTTATATACCTATTGTTTCACCTACTTTTCATTATATACCCCAACTTGTATTTGGTATTTGCTAGCAAAAATATCCTAAAGTTTTTAAACTTGCACTTATATCCTCACTTTTTGGCAGCCTTAAATACCCTAAAGGTTTAAAACTTGCACATAAATACTTCAGTTATGCAAACTTGAGAGTATTTAAATTTAAGTTTTAAAAAATTTAGGGCATTTAAGTGCCAGATTTAAAAACTTTAGGGTATTTAAGTGCCATATTTGAACACTTTAGGGTATGTAAGTGCTACCAAAAATAAGTGAGGGTATATAAGTCCAAGTTTAAAAAACTTTAGGGTATTTTCTTGCTACCAAATACAAGTGGGAGTATATAAGGGGTTGTTTGGTTATTTTCTTGAAATAATAGGAAATCATTTCCAGGCTCAGAAATGCATTTCTATGAGTTTCTAAGTATTTTCTAGAAAATGGTATTTTTGTGTTTGTTTCACCCTCAAAGTCTAGAGAGAAATTGTTTGTTATAGAATCCATTGTTTGGTTGGTAACCGAAAAATAGAAAACTGTAAGTGAAGAAAGTCAAACAATAGCTCTCTACCCAATTTTTTATTGCCCAAATAATACTTTTCCACCCATTTTCGAGCTAAAAGCTTGAAATTGGGTTTCCTCAAAATTATAATGAATGATGATGTATCAGGAAAACCCAAACGTCCCTTTCCAAGCTCAGCCAAACTAAATAATAAGAAAGCTTTTGGGGAAATCGAGCATTTTTTTAGTGTGTCAGGGGAAGTTTTCGTGTTTTGGGTTTCGGCAATCACGGCGAAGTTGAAATCTCGGAATCCACAGAGGTTGATCTCGAATCCACGAAAGAGCTTGTCCACGAAGAAAATATAATAAACAAAATTTTATTGATGAAAAGATATCCCTCAAGGGCTTACAAGACTCTGTTTAAATAGAAAACAAATAAGAATCCTACAATGACTCGAACTCCTACTAAAAATAGAAATAAGAACTCTAATTGACCGAACTTTGCCAAAATAGAAATAAGAAAACTATCCTCAAAAGACTCCTACGATTAGGGAAGTAAATGGTCAAATTTGGAATCAAACCGGATTTGCTTCTAATCCAAACAGACTCCTAAAACATTACTAAAAGTAGTAAAAATCGCGAAAATCATTATCTCTCAATCAGAAGGAATTTGGCGGCGTCGTGAGCAAACCGAACTAAGTGGGTTTGGTTGGCTCGTCTCGAAAAATACAGCGATTTTAAAAATTGTCCAAATCCGACTTACGGTTGAAAGTTCTGACCGTTCTTCGTTGCAACCTATTTTCCTCGCCCAGGGTCGCGTTTGGAACATTACGATCCGTTTCTCCAGAAAGTATCCAATATGTTCTACACGACTTGAAACAAACATGCCCTAAATAAGTGAAAAGTAGACGAAACAACAAGATATATAAGTGCTATTTAGCCAAAAAAAAGATCCACAATTCTCTAAATCATCTCATGTAAATAGCCATTGAGTTCCCTTCATAAGAAACTGAGGAGATCGATTACTGTCTTTCGTCAAAATGAATTAGAATATGTGCAAAGTATTCCTTTTTAGAGAGAAAAACCTTTATGTTAAAGCATCCCCAGTCCCACATCGAATAACTTATGTGATTTTGTATTGTTTAAATTAGTAGACTGCGCACCATTTGACCGCCGAGCTTATTAGCGTGAGCTTGTAACCAAGCGGGGCATTAAAGTGGTGCAGACGCTGGGCCTTGTGGTTGGCCTGGGTGCTGTAGTGCTCTATGTTGGCCCACCCGTTCCAAGTTGGGCAGTGATTGGTGTGAGCCTGGCGAAGGCCTGGCCCACTCCTCTCTCGAAGTGGAGGGCACCACGTGAGGCTGGTTTCACATATCAGCGAAAACCTCCCGCTCTAAACGGTCGAAGGATAACGTGCTGCTGCGCTCGTCACCCGCATTGGGCCCAGCTGCAGTTCTTCCAGCGAACCATCACTTTTTGTAATTTTTTTTTATTTCTCCTCCTGTTTATATTTCAGTTTGTCTATACATTTACAACTATTTAGGGTTGTTTGGATGTTTTGAGGAAAGTATGGTATTTATGACACCAAATAAAAAGTTGTTATCCACCTCATCAAATTTCATTTGAATTTTTATATTGTTAGGTTAGGAATCATTATGAATCACAAAGTAAGTAATATTACCATGCTTGGATTGCATGATGTAAACTTGGAAAGTGATAGTTTTTGTGAACCTCATCGTCCAAATTTGTGCATATAACCCCAAATCCAATTTTGCAATTTACCCCCTAAATCTCACTCATTGATTTCGAAAAGAATTCAGGCTTTGCATAATCACCTAACTCCATTGAATAACAAAATAAAAAAAATTCATACTATGAAAAATGACAGTAGGAGCAGGAGCGGATGATATTCGTAATGGAGAGATCGGTAACATTTTATTACAAAGGTAAAAATCTATAATAAAAAAATGGCTATAATTTTCAGTAAACATATTATGCCTAATTTGAGGTGTTGGTAACATACTATTACAAAGAATATTTGTGCAAGATGCAACAACTATAGACGAGGAGTCAAATTAAATTAAAATCTATAAAGAGAGATGCATATAACACTTAATTGCACAGGAGAAAAGAAATAATCAAAAAAGAATGAGCAGGTTGTACTAGAAAAGGAGATAAAATGAGGGGGTTGGTTGACATTTTATTTTCCTTTAAATTAATGTCTTACTGACAACTTGTCAGCTTTCTTTCCATTTGGTGTGTTTTTGTGGGGAATTGCCTTTTGGTAGACAATTTTTGGTAGACAACCAGACTGCCCCAGGAGGAGAGATTTAGTTTAGAACCGGCCCCCCCCCAGGGGTTCTCTTAATGAATGATTTTTTTTTAAAACGAGCAGTGAAAGCGTCCCGCCTAAAATGATCACAGTCGATCTGATACAGAGAAAAGAAGTTTGTAGTTAGCTTTTATTACGATCACAATAGATTTTTGTGTTCTTCTTGTAATAGAGTTTAGTTTCTGTTTAGGCTAACCATCAGAAAACTTCCCTTAACGTTGGGCGATTATCGGATAACCCACATAAGTTTAGGGTTATCAGAAACCCCTTTTATTCAGATAAAGTCTTAAAGATAGAGAGGGAGTTCTGATAACCCCATACTTAAGGGGGATTTTCTGATATTTTGAAAGTTTTTGGGGGTTGTTTGAT
>WHSE01000537.1:0-10061 GCA_012295165.1 Asparagus setaceus | reverse complement strand
ACTCTAAATCAGACGAAATAAGTAAACATAAGAAAGAAAACAAGAACATTATAGATCATAATTTTGCAAACATAAAGAAAGACGGTAAAGATTCTAGTTATCTATAAGATGAGAAGTTATCTTTTTATTGGGACAAGGAGTTTATTTATCAAACAAAACCCATGGAAGCAAACGCTCTTCACACTAAATGTATGCACCTGAGTCTTCATCAAAATCATGACATATTTCCTAGACTACTCAGAATACAGGCCATAATTTTCTTCCCCTTATTTAGTTTTGATATTGTTCCACCATTCTTCACCGACCACTTAATTGTTTTCTTGGATCCAGAAGAGAAAAATAGGGACCGAGAAGGAAGATGAGATTAGCATATGACAGATTGCTGTAATACTTTGTTGATTATTGGTGGAATCGTGATTTGGTTATACTCCAAGACGTGTAATCACATTGATATCTGCACCTTGTTAAATCTCTGTGTCTCTGTGGTTGTTTCTCTCTTCTTCATTATTTCTTTAGTCGATCTGTACGTAGGTTTTTCACAAGTGTGCTAGCATAAACCTATCTCATACATTAAACTATTACTTGATCATCCAGACACTTTGCCTCTTGTCTAGCTTTTGCAAGCTCTTTCGATAACACCCTTGATTCTCAATAGCAATACTAGCTAGCATGTTTCTCGTCATCGTAAGATTTAATTGCCGCCTACATTATTCAAGATTACGCATGAAAGATATTGATATTTTTTCTTTTAAGACTTTGTATTCATTTCTTATAGGTGTTGGATGGTAACAAACTTAAACCAAAAATAGCAGCACGCATTCCAGCAGGGCGTATTGGTGAACCAGAGGAAATTGCATCTGCAGTGGCGTTCCTTTGTATGCCTGCGGCTTCTTATATTACTGGTCAGTCGATTTGCGTCGATGGGGGATGGACAGTGCATGGCTAGCAAAATTATCCATCTGCCAAAAATAGAACTTGATATAATATGTTATTTTATTTGTCATAAGTCATGACTAATTTGGCTAAATGAGTGCCACTCATCATACCCACTATCCTCATATATATATATATATATATATATATATATATATATATATATATATATATATATATATATATATATATATATATATATATATATATATATATAATCTATTTAAGGAAAAATCATATGGGTAAGTAGAAGTATTAAACAGAGTGACAAGCAAAACAAAACTCTCTATTACAAAAATTTAAACTAGAGGTTTAGATAAATAAACAAGTTTTCAGTTTAGATAAATAAACAAGTTTTCAGTAATAAACTCAAAGAGGCATTATAAGAGTGGAAACTAAAATTCTGGTACTTGGCAGTCTCAAGATTCACAATGTGGATAGTGAACTCAATGATTCCAACACGAAGGAAGCAAGTCTATTCTTGATATAAATAGGTAACCCCTGTAGCGCAAACTAATGCCATGTTGCCACTTGTATTGCTACACTTAAAGGAAATCCAAATAGAAAGCTATTTATTGAAAAAGCTAAGCAGTTCACTTTCCCTGTAGACGGATCACTAAATCCGTAAGCACAGCCTTTTTTAAACATGAATTTGGAGCACACCTCCCAATGCTAGTATATAGAACACAAGTATAATTTAACAATCTTTAAATGGTTGTCCTTCATATATCCAATGTAAATTGTGATGTAGACTAAGATACATACCTAAACAACGGGTGGTCAGAGGGATAGAGGAAAAATTATTAAAGATGACATGAGAACACCTAGAACTATTCCCAAAGGACAGCTTAGAAGGCATACAAGTAACAAGATCAAAATGTTCAGTTCAAACAAATGATTGTCTGACTCAATTTAATATTCAGACATAAAAGTACAGAGTAAATCAAAATATTACAAGAAAATTAGGAGGTAATTAAGCTACAATGGTCTAGATGTTGAATAGCGGATTAAACATTTGAGAAGTCAGGAACATGATTCTAACTTTATGTAGAAATTTCCTTCATGTAGTTTCAATTACTCGTAACTCTTAAGAACCATCATATTTGCCCATTCTAATTACACCATAGTGCTCAAAATTTCCTACTCAGTGTTTTAAAAATCAGCCCTTTTTTATCGATATATCGCTGATATATAGGTTTTGGACCACTGCCGATATGATTTCTAGAAAATTAAATAGGTTATCATTTTTCACCGATTTCCTCCGATATATCGATGAAAATCAGATTAATTGGCCGATTTTTATAGCATCAAAATTGGCCGATTTTGCCAAAAAAAAATCCTAACTATTGGCTGGATTTTGGGTCCCAAAACCCTTATTTTTCAGACCCGAACCCGATTCCCATCCGTTAAATAAAATCAAAACCACCAATCCCACTCACTGTTTCCCATCGCGTTTACAGCAACCAGTCCTAATTTCTTTCCGCCTCCTTCACTCTCTCCTCAAATTCAATCACTCGATAACCCTGAGTCCTCTCTCGAAGGCGTTTTGATATATGTATATTTCATTAAGTGTGCTTAGATTACACTTTAGGACATTATATTATATATGCTCACCATCTAATGACACTCCAATTTATACTACTTATCCCCAATATATCCCCAATAATCGCAGTCCGATATGAATTTGGCCATCCAATGTATTTCTGATAACCGATATTTAAAACCTTGATCCTACTTCCATTAATTTGTCAAATTTAGTCAAATCTCATGCATCAAAATGTTCAAGTAAGATTCACCAAAAAACGTTCAAGTAAGAATACAAAACATCTTATAATAAACCAATTTGAGATTTACTTGAAAATGAAATCAACCAAGCAGTCAAGCACAAATAACCAACTAACCTGCCCACTGCAAAAAGGGCCAGCACCAATTCCGATGGTCGGAATTTGAAGGGCCTTAGTAGCTGCAGCTGCTACCGGAGCAGGCACACACTCCAACACAACCGAAAAGCACCCAGCTTCTTGCAATGCCATTGCAGTCTCCACAACCTGAACCATATCCCTAAAAACAATTAGCTTATTGAAAATACCAAAGGTAAATTTTTATAATAATAAAAATAAAATAAAAAAAACTGACCTTAACAGCACTAGTAACTGTTCTCCCTTGAGGTCTAAACCCCCCAAGGACACTAATAGCCTGCGGAGTAAGCCCAACATGCCCCATTACAGCAATCCCTGCCTCAACAATAGCCTTGGCCGCTGTAATCCTCGACGGAGCTCCTCCTTCCAACTTAATTGCATCCATTCCCCCTTCTTTCAAAACCCTAACCGCCGTGTGTACCGCCTGCCTGCCCAAAAGGCCATACAAAACAATCCTCAAAAACTCACTCTCCAATTAAAGACAAAGAAATTTCCCAATCATGAGGAAATTAGGGCACACAACCAATTTAAAACAAACAAGATTGAAACTTTTCCCCAGAAAGCACAACAAGATGGAAACTTTAACCTAACCTGAGACGAGGAGGCCTCATAGGAGCCAAACGAGAGATCCCCAACAAGCAGAGGGCGGCTGGCGCCGCGGGAAACAGCACGGCAGTGAACGAGCATCTCGTCGAGGGAGATGGGGAGAGTGGTGTCGTGGCCGTGGACGACCATGGCGGCGGAGTCCCCAACGAGGCAGATGTCGATGCCGGCGGCGTCGAGGTGGACGGCGGCGGGGTAGTCGTAGGCGGTGACCATGGTGATGGGTTCGCCATGCTTGTGTTTATTGCGGAGGTGAGCCAGGGTTACGCGGGGGAATTTGGGTTTTGGGCCGCCGTAGACTGTGTTTTCTGGGATGTTGCTCAAGAGACGACGAGCTATTCGCAGCATTTTTTTCCTCCCCTCCTCTGCTGATGCTGTCGTTGGAAAAGGAAGTCGACAGTCGCTGGAACTTGCGCAGAGGGAAGGGGAATGGGATTTTAACGGATGCTGACGGATTGCATTGAGATGGGCCCATAAGATCCACTTTGGCCCGTTTTGTTATATTTTCTCATCAAAATATCATGTTTCTCAAGAAGAAGAAAAAAAGTATGTGTTACTCTTAAGTGGATAAGAAATAGTCATCCACCAACTTTTTTATTCATTGATATTGTCTTGGGATCCATGAAAGATATGAAGAGTCTTTTGAGATTTGTGCGTCTTTTGATGGCAACAATCTATGAATAGTGGATAAAAGTTTGGTGAATGAGAACTATCCACTTAAGTTTATAGGAGCTTTCTCATATTCTCTAGCTCAATTCAAGTATTTCACTTGGAAGGTTGAAGGGTTTATTTGACTCCTTCAACCAATTTTCTAAATTTAGGATTCTTAAACAATTGTGCAGTCTTTTTAAAAATCCTATTTTCATATGATCTAGAAGGTGTTTGGGAGGGCTTATTTTTAGAAGATTATTAGTCATGCCTGTTTTTTATGATTTTGGACTTGGTCAAGCCTAGCTTATTTATATAAGTTTGTAAGCCAGTTTTTTTCAAAAGTTAGCGAATCCCAACTTTTTTAAATGGAGTCAACTTATTGGTGATTTATCAAATGGTTATGTGTGAAAAAGCTAGATGAAAAGCCAATCCATCCATATTCATCCATCTATCTAATATACTAAAACAATACCTAATATACTAAAACAACACCCTAACATGCCACATGTCAAAATTTTAGAGAATTTGTCACATGTCAAATTTTTAGAGATTTGCCCATTCATATCCCAATATAATCCATCAACATATACTCAATAATTGGGCATTTATTTCTATTTCCGTTTTCTCTTTTGGATTGTAAGAGTTGTTATGGAAATATCAATTCTTCATTCAACGGTAATTAACTCCTCGGATCACGGTTTGAAAACCCTCCTCTAATTAAATCCCTATAATATTGTATGAGTATTTTGAAATAAATCAACTTAAAATTTACTACTATAATATTGTATGAGTATAATAATTCAACTTAAAATTTATAATAAAACAAGTATAACAATTCAATTTTTGTATCTATCTATGTACTAAAACAAAACCCTTGGATGACATTAGCATAATTTTAGACAATTATTTCAACCTTCCTCACATTGACATAATTTTAGAACAATGGGCTCCTAACCTTCCATATATTAACCTTGACCATGATCTCTCTCCACCTCATTAATCGATCGTTATCCTCTTCATATCCCATTCCTTAGTTTTTATTGCCACATTTTGCTTTCATTCCATCCTTCAAAATTTCACTTTTTCTTCTAAATCAAACTAATTGTTTATTCTCTTCTTGCAATACCTTCTTATAATTTCTATTTTCACCTCTAATTGCAACTTCCTTGGTAGCCAAGGTGAGGAAAATTTTAACCTTCCTTTTGTACCATTGTACAAGCCTTTTCTTCTTTTCATTCTAACTTTTGATTCTGATCTTTTTGTTTTTATTTTGTCTCCTCTGAGAGATTTTCTTTGGTTTAGGTTAAGTATAAGAATTTCTTAGTTAAGTAACTTTAATTTTGTAATCATAGGGAGGGAGTGGTGATATATCTTATGTGAAAAATGTCGCATTTAGTTGTTGAAATGAGTGCTTTTCTTTTAATTAAAAGATTTAATTGGTTTTATTACTTTTATGTTGGTGATGCATTCTTGAAAAAGGGCGGAAGAGTGAGGGATTTTGCATTTGTGAGATGCAAGTATGATGATAATGCAAAAACTAGGATTTGCATTTATTGTTTGTTTTTGGAATATAATTTGTTAATTTATTTATGCGAATGAATATAGTTGCTAGAGAAATCATGACACGATTTATTTATGCTTTTTACAAGTGTATCCTTTACTAATTTTAGTGAGATATTTGTTGAATGATGTTATTTCTAGGGTGTTTTGTATCGATATTGTTGAACCAAGCTATTTTTCTAGGACTTTTTTAAATGCAAGTTATCACGGATAACTTTTTATTCTTTTAATTTGTTATTATTATATATAAAATTAAAAAACATATTTAGTGAGAAAATCACAACAAAAGGAATTGTTGCAAGTTTTCTTGATATTAATGTGGCAATAAAATTGCCTTAATCTCTACAACAACTTCGGAATGAGCAAGAAGCTTAAGGTCCATCCAGGTGAAGTCGAGGTCCGCCTAAAGGTCAAGTTCATCGAATGCTTGACTTTACAAAATAGACAAAAGTGTCGATATCTCCCAAACCGGAAGGAATTTGGCAAAATGACCGGAACAAACCGAACCCTTTGGGTAGGTTTGGTTAGCTCTCTCCGTCGAGATGGTCGATTTTTATATATAATTCATCCAATTAGACATACGGTTTGAAAGTTACGACCCATTCTTAGTGTATGTTAAGCTTCGCCCGTAAAAGCAAGCTCGCGCAGCAAAGGAGCTTAGCTCGCCTCAAGCACAAGCTTCATGAAGACTTGGGCTTCGCTGCGTGCTTGAAGCTTCGTGCATAGGCCAAAATCGCCCACAACCTCAAAGTTTGGCGAGGCTGCGCTTCTAGCGGTGGTCTGGGGCTCGCCCACAACGTCGAAGTTTGGCGAGGCTCACCCTAGCGTCGAAGTTGGCGAGGCTCATCTAGCGATGGTTGGCGAGGCTGCTTACAACGATGTTTGTGAGGCTGCCCGACGCTCAAAGTCGAGCGAGGATGCGCCAGCGTGAGGCTCAACATTCAAGGAGTTAGCTCTGGCGGTGAACCTCGACATTCAACATTCGAGTTCACCTACAGCGGTGAATCTCAACATTCAACCGAGGTTAGCCTACAGCGGTGAACCTCGACATTAACGAGGTTAGCCTACGGCGGTGAACCTCAACATTGACAGGGTTAGCCCTACGGTGAACCTCAACATTGACAGAGGTTAGCCTACGGCGGTGAATCTCGGCATTCAACCTCAACATTCAACCGAGGTTCGCCTATAGCGATGAACCTCGACATTCAACGAGGTTAGCCTACAGCGGTGAACCTCGACACTCAACGAGGTTAGCCTCGGCCGATGAATCGACATTCAACCGAGGCTAGACGATTGCCGCTTCAAAGCGAGACATGCTCAAGAGGCGAGGCTCGACCTCTCTGAGGTTCGCCGTGGAGAGCGAGTTGATCTTTACATGAGCATCAAAGTGTGACAAGGTTAGCTGCGGCGTGATGGTGACGAGGTTCGCCCACAACGGTGATTTACGCTTTCATCCGGGTTCGCCCATTTAACGGCTCGACTCTGAATGAGGTTAGCCGGCCGTGAAGCTCACCATCAACCAAGACCGCCCACGAAGCATGGGAGATGTCACATCCCATAGTGGTCACATCCACGGGGGCATGGCTCACCTCAACGAGCATGGCCATATCCCACAAATCAAGGAAGTGGCCATGCCTCTCCTTATTTGCCACCATCTCCACATGAGGCTGGAGCTTACGGAAAACTTTTGGAGAATTCAACACTTGCACAGTGAGATCGAGCTCTTCATCGGTCTCTCAAGATCACCCGGCCTTGATGCGATCGTCAGCGGGAAGCAACCTCGACTTGAGCATCGAGTGAAGCATCCTCTGCCACCAGAACCCATACAAAGAGGAGTCAAATCAACCTCCTCTTCCTCTGTCGAGAGAATTTGATTGTAATACATTCATTCAATCAATAAACTTTTTGACCCTCTGGAAGATGGCGACCACGATGGGAGCAACCATTCATTCCGATGAACTGGTGGGCATAATCGGACAAAGTTGCGGTTTGGCAGGGTTCAAACCTTGGTCCTTGAGTTGATCGAGTAAGTATGAGGAGTTCCTCTGGGGCATCTAACCCGGTGAACCTAGTGTCGGTCGAGTCATATGAGACTTCACCGTGGCTCGTTGAATCTCCTCGGCGAATCGAGAACGGCCTATGTCTCGACAAGGCAAAAGCTAGCCAAGCGGGCTAAGAAGTGGGTGGTTAAGCGGCCAACCCAACCTCGAGGCCATTAGCCAAACTTTGGCCTGAGCGAACCTCGCTGGCTTTGTGGAAAGGCGGGATATGCCAAGGGTCCAATTTAGCGGCGTGCCAAAGCGTCAACGCAGAGAACCAAGCTAGTAGGGCTCGAGCTTTGGTCTCGTTGGACGGGCTTCACTATCGTCCAAAGATGGCCAAGCAGGCGAGGATGTGCTTGATGAGGAACGTCACGAACCTCGTCGTTGCACCCCAAGTCGTGAACCTCGTCTTCATCTAAGGGTTCATTTAAAACAAGACAAATGTCGCCCATGCGAACCTCGCCCACAATGTGAGGTCCCTCCAAAGAGCGAACCGTCCAGTGGTGAACCTCGCCCACAATGTGAGGTCCCCTCCAAAGAGGCGAACCTCGTCCAAGTGGTGAACCTCGCGTCAATGTGAGGTCCCCGAGAGGCGAACCTCGTCCAGTGGTGAACCTCAGCCCACAATGTGAGGTCCTCCAAAGAGGCGAACCTCGTCAAGTGGTGAACCTCGCCCACAATGTGAGGTCCCTCCAAAGAGGCGACCTCGTCCAGAGTGGTGAACCTCGCCCAGTCAATGTGAGGTCCCCTCCAAAGGCGAACCTCGTCCAAGTGAACCTGCCCGTCGATGTCAATGTGAGGTCCCTCCAAAGAGGCGAACCTCGTCCAGTGGTGAACCTGCGTCCAATGAGGTCCCTCCAAAAGAGAACCTCATCCAAGTGGTGAACCTCATGGTCAATATGAGGTCCCTCCAAAAGCCGACCTCGTCCAAGTGGTGAACCTCAGTCAATGTGAGGTCCCTCCAAAGAGCGACCTCGTCCAAGTGGTGAACCTCGCCCCGAATATGAGGTCCTCCAAAGAGAGCAACCTCGTCCAAGTGGTGAACCTCGCCCGTCAATATGAGGTCCCTCCAAAGGCGAACCTCGTCCAGTGGTGAACCTCGCCCGTCAATGTGAGGTCCCCTCCAAAGAGACGAACCTCGTCCAGAGTGGTGAACCTCGCGTCAATGTGAGGTCCCCTCCAAAGAGGCGAACCTCGTCCAAGTGGTGAACCTCGCCGTCAATATGAGGTCCCTCCAAAAGAGACGAACCTCGTCCAAGTGGTGAACCTCGCTGTCAATGTGAGGTCCCCTCCAAAAGAGACGAACCTCGTCCAAGTGGTAAACCTCGCCCACAATGTGAGGTCCCCTTGAATAGAGATAAGCCTTGTCTGAGTGGCGAATCTCGCCAACAACATGAGGTTCCATCAAAGCAAGACGAAGCTCGCTCTGTTGACGAACCTCGTCATAGCAAGCATCAAAATGACGAACCTCGTCATCATGAACTTCGACATGGGGTGTCATCAAAGCAAGATGAAGCTCGCTCTGTTGACGAACCTCGTCATAGCAAGCATCAAAATGACGAACCTCGTCATTATGAACCTCGACATGGGGTGTCATCAAAGCAAGATGAAGCTCGCTCGTTGTGAACCTGCGTAGCAGCAAGCATCAAAATGGCGAACCTCATCATTATGAACCTCGACATGGGGTGTCATCAAAGCAAACGAAGCTTCGCTCTGTGGCGAACCTCGTCATAGCAAGCATCAAAATGATGAACCTCGTCATTTTGAACCTACCCAACAACATGAGGTCCATTCTAAACCAGATGAACCTCGTTCAAACAGCGAACCTCGTCTACAAGACGAACGTCGCCCCTGCTGCGAGCCTCGGCCAAGTGGCGAACCTCGCCTACAACGCGAGGTCCCCTTGAAGGATGAGCCTCGTTTGAGTGGCGAATCGCCCGGCAACATGAGGTCCCCTCTAAAGGGATGAACCCGTTCAAGCAACGAACTTCGCCAACATGAGGTCTCCTCTAAGCAGGGGCCGAACCTGCGGCGAACCTCGTCACCAATATGAACCTCGCGCGAACCAAAGGAAGCGGCAACCTCGCCGAGTTCGCCAAACTTCGATTCAAAGAGTCTCTCTCATATGAGGCTCGTTTTTGGAATCAGCGGGGGTACACCCACCGATCTCCGTGATTATCTCACTCACAAGCGTGATGCCGGTCAAATGCAATCTCATTGTTCTTTGTGAAAACTCATCGATCGTTGCGTGCGGTGATCGATTTAGAGGCCACTCTCATCGAGATGTGTGAATAATCTCTCCATCAACATTACATCTAATATGTATTTATCGTGCTTCGTTCGTGGAAAGACA
>WHSE01000536.1:0-10094 GCA_012295165.1 Asparagus setaceus | reverse complement strand
CAATTCCCGTGATAATTGACCGAGCCTACGTATTCAATATCGTAGCATAAAGTCTAAGAGAATTCACTTTTAGCACAACGTAACATGTAGAACGGACTCGTGATAATCTATATGCTAGCCCAACTCAAACGGTAGTTGGTAAAGGCTCATCAAATCCGCTGATGGTCGAGGGTTTGCCAAAAACCTATATCTATCATATAAGCAATAACTTGAGACACGGGTTCACTCTTCCGCCGGGTCAAGCACTTTCTCCTACCGTGATTTTAATGCACTTTGTAACTCATTGCTAATGCAAATGTGCCATTACATCGCCTCCGAAGCTCAAGCATGCTCGCATGCATTCTGTTTTGAGCGAGACACTTCAGATTGCCCCCCGCCTTCAAGTGGGACAATTCAGATATTACATATAGAAGCTTTCGAAATCGATATTCAAACCGTGACGACGCTCAATGATTCTCAAGGCATTTCAATTATAACCCAAGTGGTGACTTTCAAGATGAAGATGATTAGTCCAAAATCGACTTCGACATTTCAACCAATTGTTTAGTTGGACCTAATTACAATTAATATTTATTTACTTATGTTCACAATTCTCATAGATTAAACACACTATTTAGTTCATATTTCATTTATTCGACCTAATGGAAATTATGTTTTCATTCTCAAAACTCAACCCATGATTTCTCAATTTGTGTTTATTTCACCCAATGGAAATTTTTAGCGTTCTTAAGAAATCGCACTTTCTTAGGCTATAACTCACGATTTTTGTCCATTTTCATCCATTTCAACCTAATAGCAACTAAATTTGTGTAGTTCAAAATTTGCCGCTTTTATGGATTACAATTCATGATTTTGTCTATATTTTCGTCCGCTTCGACCCCATGACAATTATTTTCTATCTTCAAAACTTCAATTTTGAGCTATACACATGACTTCTATCTATTTTCTTTTGTTTTGACTTAATGGAAATTTGTAACATACATTGAAATTCGCAGAATGGGCTACAACCCGCGAATTTTGTCCGTTTTCATATATTTCGACCCAATACAAACTAATTATGTGTAGTTAAAAATTTGCGGTTTTCATGGGTTATAAACCACCGTTTTTGTCAATTTTCGTCCATTTCAACCCAATGATAATTGGGTTTTTTTAAAGTCGTGATTTTCATTTGCTATATAACCCACGGCTCGGTCCATTTTGTTTATTTTGACCTAGTAAAATTATTTGGCGACTTCAAAGTTAGCAATTATAACCCATGATTTTGTCCATTTATGTAGGTTTCGACTTAATAACAACTAATATTTTCTTAAACTTCACGATTTTATGGACTAACCCACGATTTTTGTCCATTTTCGTCCATTTCAATCCAATGGCAATCATATTTTCATTCTCAAAACTCGCGATTTTCATTAGGCTATAACTCATTATTTCTGTCCATTTTCATCTGCGACCTAATGGAATTTTTTTTGTCGTACTTCAAAATTCACAATTTTCATGGGATATAACCCACGATTTTGACCATTTCGTCCATTTCAACCCACTAGCAACTAATTATGTGTAGTTTAAAATTCGCAGTTTTTACGGACTACAACCTACAATTTTTGTCCATTTTAGTCCATTTCAATCCAATGATAACTAACTTTTTTTCCCAAAACTCGTGATTTTCATGAGCTATAACCCACAATTCCTATCCATTTTTATTTGTTTTTACATATTGGAAATTATTTGGTGTACTTCAAAATTTGTAATATTCATGGGCAATAGAACTACAGGGGTAGTAAGTTCAGGCATGATAGTACAGCAGGTCTATCTGCAATTAACCTAATAAATAATATAAGCATGTTGATGGAGACAAAAACAATATTAGCCAATTATATCTAAGTTATCTTCAAAAGGAATGTGTTTTAGCTTTACTAACCTCTAGGGAACCAACCAGTACAACTGGCTTCAGAGAATCATACATCCCAAAGTAGAGTCCCCGATAGACAATGATGCCAACACAGGAGATATTAAAGCCTCGGTACAGTCCAGAAATACCATCAGATTTCAGGGTTTTCTTGTAAACATCAACTAGACCATTGAATTGCCTTTCACCTCCTTCTTTGCCACCTTTGCATCATTGGTTAGTCTAGTCCTAGCATAATCCAGTGAATACACAAACAACAGAGAAGAGGCTCCAGCTGCACCTCCAGATGCCAAGTTACCAGCAAACCACTTCCAGTAACCATCCTTATCTTTCTTGAAGTTGAACATTTTCTTGAAGTAATCCTTAAAAGCAAAGTTAAAGGCCTGACAAATAGTAGAAATTGAACTATCAAAAAAAGAAAATGTAAAATATTAAAGGAAACATCAGTAAAAGATTATAAACTAGCTGAATAACCTGAGTGGGAAAATAACGAATGACATTGGCAGTATTTCCTCTCCATAATGAAAGGAAGCCTTCGTCCTTAATTGTTCGGGCAAAACAGTCTCTGATTCCTTTATAAGGCGCTGAGAGACGACCAGCCTTGATCATTTCGTCCTGGTTCTGAATTAAGAGCTTAACTCGTTCAATCGGAGCAGCTACTGTTTTCGAAACAGCAGCAGAAACTCCTCCCATCAAGAAATCTATGAGAAATCCAGTAACCCCTTTCTCCTTAGGAGCATAAGCGTTGACAGCTGAAAGTGGCAAAAGCGAGGAAAGAGCAATTGCTCCGTTATTTCCTCGGTATGGTTGCAGCAATATACTTTGAAGGTTTCCATTATAGAAAGTGCCTGCAAAATTATGGATTCCATTGTTCCTTGCCTGGGAATATGCAGAGAATCTATTGGGGGAATACTGCCCATAGATCATTTGGATTGCTGATGAGCGATGACTTTTGTCTGCCATTTCTTCACACTAAGCTGACCTGTATAAAAAAAAGCAGCTAAGGATAATTGTCCAGTTAAGGCAATTACAGTACCTAAAAGCTTCTAGTGGCAACAAGATCAAGTTTTTCAAGTACAGCATACATAATTAAGAACAGCAATCCATCTCAATATCTTCGTGTGATTAGCTTTTATCAAAAGACTTGAATTTATAATGTATTAACTTGCAAATAACTGATAATAAACCAGTACACATCAGCATGCTGAACATTAAACCTATTTTTTGTTTTTTTAATTTAATTTTAGGTCAAAATAATTTTTAAGGAATATACAAGTGTTGACCATGATTAAACTAATATCTAACATCCATATATATATATAATTATAAAACTAAAATTAACATAGACCCTAGCCTTTCCTTAAAACAATCTCCAGTAAACACTTCAAAATTAACAGAGAAGGCATTAAAACCCTTACCAGATCCTTCACGATGAGATCAGTCATCAGATCGAAAGCAAACAATTCCTAAGCTTAGGGTTTTAATGGACGAATGATTGATTAACAACAACAGCAAAGTTTTAGTGAGGATTGATTAAAATTTTACCTTTGGAGACAGAAACCCTAATCCAAGAAGTTAGACGGCTAGAATTAACAACAACATCTTTGTAAACTTACCTTTTAAATAAACTGGAAATCAATCGTTTTCTTCTCTTGTTCCTGAGTCAAATTTTGGTTTTTTCTTCGTCGGCTCGAGAGCAAGACAAGTTTTGAGCCCAAGCCCAAGAATCAGTCGTTTCTTGGTGTTTTGGATCAAGAAAGATTCAAGAACGCTAAGCCCATCAAAGCTAGGGTTAATTCTAGCCGTCTAACTTCTTGGATCTGATGCTTCTCAAAGGAAGCATTCAAGAATCTGTTATTTCTGTCGCAGGCCAGGCCATGAAGCAAAGTTTTGCTTTTAGAATCCTGATTGTCTTCAAGATGGTGATGGTCGAGGACGACATCAAGAGATTCCGATTGGGGGTTTCCGAAGAGGTCAACAGGCTTTTCAGAGGTTTTCAGGTGATGATCGTAACCCTAACTTTCAATTTAATAATGATGGAAGATTTTGGGGGCAAGGTGAGGGTCGTGGTAACCATGGAAGAGCTTGGGTTAACAACAGACAGGAGAATAGATGGAGAGAGGCAAACCCTAGGCATAGGGGTTCGGGTTTTTGGAATGAAGAGGATTTTCCTCCTTTGTGATCTGATTCAGGTCAGAGAAAGAATGATAAGGGTAAACGACCCATGACTACCGCTGAGTTGCCTTCTCAGAAGAAACTCAAGGGTGGATATGAGAAAAAATTTATGTCTGAGGGTGGCAATAGGATTCGATCTTCAGCTGTTTTTGTGGAGAGTTCTGATTTTTTGGATGCTGAGTGTCGTAAGTTTGAAGATTATATGGTGGTCACTCTTCTGGAAGGAAAAGATGTTAGAATGATGCCAAATGATGAATACTCAGTGAGAGTGACACCAAAGAGTAGGATGTTGGAGATGGTCAAGAGAGGATTGTGGAATTTGGGTTCTGGTCCAATTAAAGTTAGACAATGGACCAAGAATGAGAAAGCTTTATCAGAAGCTAGAAATTTGAGAGTGTGGATCAAGCTATGTGCTATGCCTCCGTTCCTTTGGAATTGGGAGACTTTTCTGAAGGTTACTAAGCATTTTGCAGACTTAATTGAGGTAGATGATTCCACAAAGTTGAGTTTTGAATTGATTGAAGCTGTGTTACTCATAAGGTGTAAGTCATCAGATGATATACCAAAGGAGCTCAAAATTGTATATGAAAACAATAGTTATATGGTTAAGGTACAAATTATTTCTGTGTTGGATGGTTCAGAGGAAAAAAAGAAGAATACAGTATCATCTGGTAGTGGTTGAGAGGATACATCAGGAGAAAACAATGGTGGAGAATCAAGATCAAATTCTAGATTATCAAAGGGTCTTTGGGTTTGGGTTCCACTGAAGGACAATGGCAAGTTAAACATGACTACGAAATAATCTTGGTGGGCTGAAGCTCAACTGTTGTGGTCTCAGGAATATGGCAACTCTCCAAATTCAAATGAGTCAGTGGAGACAAAATTAGAGGACTTCATAGTTGAACAACAGCAAAAAGTAATTCCTGAAGGTCAAGGGATGAAGCATAATGATGAGGAAATTGATACTCGGTCTGCTAGGATGAATCATAGTGAAGAAGGGACTGTTGTTCAGTTTTCTGAAAGGGGGTTTGAGTCTGGTGAAAGAAGTTCTAACTCTCAGAAGCAGAATGCTGAAGAAGGATCCTGGAGATTGCTGTATTGTCAACCATCTTCTATGATGACAGTGGTACAGGGAGGAGGAAAATGAAGATATTTTAGATGTGGAACCTCTAAATAAGATTCCTGCTATGGAAACAATACCTAGATTTTAGCATGGAATAGTGCGTAGAAGCAGCAGATTGCAAACAACATCTACACAAACAATCTTAGAGATAGCTACATCAAGGGTTGCTGTCAGAAATGAAATGGGAGATACTAGAGGTTCCAGTAATTTTACAACTTCTACTGGTATGGAAAACTCTCTTGGATCTACTTTTGTGCCAATTCTTTTTGATAATCTTAGTGATCAGCAATTATCTTCATATGCTTCTCAATGTGCTATTTTATTCTCTGATTCTTCTGAGTTCAAGCCTATTGAGAAGATTAGGGAAATGGAAAGGGAGAGAGCTTCTACTTCTTAGTGAAGTAGATAGTGGTTTGTTGAGTATATCTGTGTGTGTTTTTGTGTGTTCTACTTTTTTATTTTATCATGATATTGTAGGCAATAAAATTGCCTTAATCCCTACACAAAGAACTCCTGGAATGAGCAAAAGAGCTTAAGGGTCCATCTCGAGTGAAGTCGTGCCCGCCTAAAGGTTAAGTTCACATGAATGCTTGACTTTACAAAATAACAAAATGTCGATATCTCCCAAACCGAAGGAATTTGGCAAAATGACCGAGCAAACCGAACCCTCGTAGTTTGTTGGTTCGTCTCTCGTCGAGATGGTCGATTTTCATATATAATTGGTCCAATTCGACATACTTTGAAAGTTACTTAATTCTTAGTAATGTTCTAAGCTCGCCTGGAAAGCAAGCTCTCGCGAAAGGAGCTTAGCTCTAAGCACAAGCTTCGCATGAAGACTTGAGCCGCGCTTGAAGCTCGTCTGCATAGGCCAAACTCGCCCCTAACGCCAAAGTTTGACGAGGCTCGCCTAAAACCGGTTTGACGAGGCTCGCCTAACAAAGCAGCTTTGACGAGGCTCGCCACAACAGTAGTTTGACGAGGCTCGCTACAACAATAGTTTGACGAGGCTCGCCAAGCAGATCAAAGTCGAACGAGGATCGCCAAGCAATGAGGCTCGACATTCAACCGAGGTTCGCCAAGCTGAACCTCGACATTCAACCAGGTTCACCTACGCAGGTGAATCTCAACACTCAACCAGGTTCGCTTCACGCAAAGTGAACCTCGACATTCAACCGAGGTTCACCTACAGCGAATCTCAACATTCAACCGAGGTTCGCCATAGCAAAGGAACCTCGACATTCAACCGAGGTTCGCTATAGCAAGGAACCTCGACAACCGAGGTTTGCCTACAGCGGGATCCTCGACATTCAACCTCGACATTCAACCGAGGTTCGCTTATGATGAACCTCGACATTCAACCGAGGTTTACCTACAGATGATCCTCGACATTCAACCTCGACATTCGATACGAGGTTCGCCCATTTAACGGCTCGACTCTCATAAGAGGTTCGCCACGCGAAGCTCACCATCCAACCAAGACCGCCCACTTGAAGCATGGAAATGTCACATCCCATAGTGGTCACATCCCATAGTGGTCACATCCCACGGGGGCATGGCTCTCCTCAATCGAGCATGGCCATATCCCACGAATCAAGGAAGTGGCCATACCTCTCCTTGCCTATTTATAAGCCACCATCTCCACATGAGGAAGGGGTCGGCTTTTTGGAGCTTTTGAGAATTCAACACTTGCGACAAGTGAGATCGAGCTCTTCATCAAGCATCTTGGATCACACGCATACCTTGTCCGATCGTCAACGGAAGCAACCTCACTCGAGCATCGAGTGAAGCATCCTCTCGCCACCAAGAGCCCATACAAAAGAGGAGTCAAATCAATCTCCTCTTCCTCTGTAATCGAGAGAATTTGATTGTAACCCGTTCATTCAATCAATACATTTTTTCGACCCTACAGATATGTTCATGGAATGTTAGAGGTTTAGGGCAGGACAGCAAGGTTTATCGGGTTAGGGATTTTTGTATTCTAAATAAATTTGATATTGTTTGCTTTCAAGAGACAAAACTTACCAGATCCGATAATTCTTTGAGGAAGCTAGGTGGTAGTCTTTGACCGAGTGGGGATGTCCTTCTAGAGGGCCTCTGGGGAATGTTGATAGGATGGTCCGGACATAAGTGGAGGAAAAAATCTATTTACAAAGGCCAATATGTTCTTAATGTGTGCCTTGAGAATATAAATGATCATTCCCTGTTGGGAATTATCTTCTATATATGATCCACACGCCACGCAGAGAGACAAAACCGCAAGAGAGATATTAACCCTATTGCAATGGTCCTCGGTAGTACGGTGATTTTAATATCACCAAAAGTATAAATGATAGGAAGGTTGTATTAATAATATCCATGATCTAGAAGAATTTCGATATTATTAATGAGCTTGAATTTATTGACATTCCTATGAATGGTAGGAAATTTACTTGGTCTAGCAAGAGACTGTGTGGCTTTAGCTAGATTGGATAGATTTGCTTAATGGTGAGTGGGAGGTGAAATATTCTTTATCATATCAAAAGGTCTTGCAAATCATTTATCGACCATTCTCCTATTGTTTTAGATTTTCGCCCTCCATACCTCAAGTGAAATTGTTTAGATTTGAGAAAATATGACTTGGAAGAATATTTTAAAGACTGTGTCTTATAGTTGTGAGAGCTCCTAATAAAAGATCACCACGATAATATTGTGAGTAAGTTGAGAATGCTCGGGAAAAATTTAAAACAATGGACTCAAGAGAAGTTTTATAGTGTTAGAGGTACTAAGAAAAGCCGTTGGATGAGTTATTAACCTTAGATGTGGTGAAGAAGAAAGGAGTTTGTCTGACTTGGAAAAAAATAGAAGAGCTGATATTTCTATGGATCTATCTCAAATTCTTCAATAGGAGGAAATCTTATGGAAGCAAAGAGCTAAAACTCATTGGCTTAAAGAGGGGGATAACAACACAGCTTACTTTCACAAAATAGCAAATGGTAGGAAAAGATCTAACAATATATGTGCTATTAATGTTAATAATGTGGAGATTAGTTCTCCAGAAGGTATTGCAAATGCCTTTTACAGACATTATAAGAGCATTTTTGGATACTGTATTCCAAATAGGGTTGAAATTAACTGAGCTAGACTCTTTCCTACTATAGACTGGGGAGCTGATGATTTGAAAGTTCCTTTTACTAAAAATGAGATTAAGGAAGCCATCTTCAGCATGAATGGTGACAAAGCTCCTGGTCCAGATGGTTTTTCTGCTCTTTTCTTCCAAGAATTTTGGGATATTATCCAAAATGACATTTACAGACTTTTTGTTGAATTTCATGAGGGAAGATTAGATATAGGGAGACTTAACTATGCCTATATTGTCCTTTTACCAAAAAAAACCTGATGCTCAGGGGGTGGGAGACTTTAGACCAATAAGTCTTTTAAATGTTGTTTATAAAATTATCACCAAAGTGCTTACTAATAGGCTAAATGGAAAGCTTCATCTCTTGATTGATCCCGCCGACCGGTTTCATTAAGGGTAGATATCTTATGGATGGGGTAGTAACCGCCAAGAGATAATTTCGATTGTTTTCAAAAAGAAAAAAGAGGGAATACTTTTAAACTTGACTTGCCAAGGCTTATGATATGTTAGATTGGGGTTTTATTTTGGATGTCTGAAGGCAAAGGTTTTGGTCCTAAGTGGATAGGTCGGATAAAATCTTGTTCGTGTGATGATGGTAAATCGCCAGCTTGTTAAATGGAGTGCCCGAAATGGATTGTTTTAAAAGGGGAGTTAGGCAAGGGGATCCATTATCACCTTTATTGTTTGTTTTAGCAGCAGATGCTTTTACCCATATGTTTTAGCTTGCTGAAGGATCTGGTTTTATTCAGGGGCTAGGTCCAGATTCTTTCAATAGAAAAATTTTGAGTTTGCAATATGTAGATGACACTCTTTTGTTTTGTACGGTGGACTATAAAAGCTTAGTGATTCTTAAACTGCTGTTATATAGTTATGAATTGGCATCTGGTCTCAAAATAAATTTTGCTAAAAGTTCAGTTATTCTTTTAGAGCATAATCCTGAACTACAATCTCAGATTGCTTTGTGCATGAACTGTGTGGAAGGAAAATTTCCTATAACATACTTGGGAATCCCCTTAAGACCTGGTAAACTTTTAAAGGAGGACTGGTAGCCCCTTTTTGAAAAGTTTGAGAATAGATTGAACACTTGGAAAGGTAGGTGTAGGCATCAAAAATTGCCAAGAACCTCAAATATGACTAAATTATGAGAAGATCGGGACAACATCGTCGAAATCTCAAGAAGTCAACACATAAGAAGATTGTCTCGCTAAGGCGAGATCGGTTTGTGCCTCGCCATGAGCTGAGACTTGTTCATGTCTCACGATAGCGAGACACTTGTGTGTGTCTCGCTACGGCGAGAACTTTGATGTGTCTCGCTACTAGCGAGACACTTGTTGGTGTCTCGCCACGAAGCGACACCTTGATGTGTCTCGCAACTAGCGAGGCACTTACTTGTGTCTCGCCAAATGCGACACCCGTAATACTTAAACGCTCTTTAAGGGTCTAAATCAATGCTAATGGGGCCCACTTGACTTTATCAACGCAGAGACGTTCGGATATTTTAATGGGCGGTTACACGCTGAAAATACCACTAGGCGTGATTTAGGGCATTTAATCGTGCCCAGCAAAACCGTTACAACAAATAAGGACGACATCGCCGCCGGCCGGCCGAGGTAGCTCATACCGCCACAGCTTAGGTAGCCGACACCGCCGCCAAATAGCGAAAGATAGCGGCGAGGGTACTGGAAATGCTTAACCGCAAATGTGGAGCACTTATGACTTGTTTCTTCAGAGGGCACGCTTCCCAAGGACTATAAATACCCCCTACATCCACTTGC
>WHSE01000535.1:0-10133 GCA_012295165.1 Asparagus setaceus | reverse complement strand
TACGAGTAATCGGCGACGGCTCGAAAGCACCGGCAGCTCAAGTCCAACGCCGATCTATAAGCAAAGGTAACCGACGGTCGAACCATATAGAAGCACACATGAGTATAAACATTTTCCCATCCCTTGAATAATCTTTTGTGATCTTTTACACTATTTAGGTATTTCGCTGTGAACCTTACAGTGGATTTATAGTCGCGGAGAGAGGGTGTAACCTCTTCCGCCACCTGTACAGCAGCACGATTTCAACTTCACTTACCAATTGGAGAGTGGAAATGGCGCACCTACCAAGTGCCGCCAGGTCAGCTTTTGCTCCTTATTTTTTCGTAAGGCTAAGCCAACTAAGAAATACAAGATCGCCTCATTTTCATGGAGGGTTTTGTCTCCATTGCTTATTACCCATCACAATATGAAATTTGTTGCCCGATTGTGGATTTGATTGGGTCTTAACTGCTACTTAGAAACTTTAACTGATCGGGCAGTTTGGTTGACAAAAATAGAGTCGCAGGGCAAATACTACAGCCAAATTTTGATTTCGATGTTTGGTTAATAACAAGATAGTTGAGAATGGTAATTAGATTTCCTTTAAAAAAACTTCAACATTGTGAGTCTATGCATTAACATAAAAATTAAAATTGCCACACATCAAGTTAGATTCTAACTCGAAAAATGTGAGTTCATTTTACAATTACATGTAAAGCAAACATTTCATTTGCAAGGGGAATACATTTCTTGCGACAAAATAATGCATATACAACAGTTTTTGCAACTGATCAAACATTGGATTTTGAATTTAGAAATATATATCTATAAAAATTACACAATTTCAATGGATGGATCTGAAGTTATTTCCTTCAACAAATGTGACATGCAACATTTTAGCAAACAAAAAACTACTTCACTTAGATATGACTGATACTGATGTGTGGAACCTCATTGCAATGATACAGGTGTTTACCATTCCCGTCGCATCCGGGGACATCATTGTTGCTGGTACAGATGGTCTATTCGATAATCTCTACAACAATGAGGTCACGGCGGTTGTGGTGCATGGCGTAAGGGCACGACTGGGGCCTCAGGTGACGCTCTAGCTGCACTTGCTCGCCAGCGAGCACAGGACAAGAACAGGCAGACTCCTTTTTCTACCACAGCTCAGAATGCAGGATATCGCTATTCTGGAGGTAAGCTCGATGACATTACTGTCGTCGTCTCCTACATTACTGCTTCGACACCTTAGAAGCATAGAAAACACTATTAGATATTCTTTTGTGCGTTCTGTACATAGAAATAGAAACAATTGGGGCTTTCTGGATGGATGGATTTAGACGTCCAAGTTGTTCTGATTTATAATCTTTTGTAAGAGAGACTCTGAAGTAAACTACTGGCAGCTGCATTTGGTTGCTTTAATTTTTGCATTGATGCAACTCCGGTAGAGCTGAGTGTTTGCATTTAGTGATTTGAGCCTTCTCTGAAAATTGTCTACGTTTTTTTTGGGTTAGACTATGATAATGGTGGTTCCACCACCGGCAATGCTTATTGATATAACACTTCAGTGTGCTTGCTTGATGGATTGATAATACTATAGCATAAGCTAGCTTGGGTTGAACTCTCTTCTATCAATTTGCTGTTCTAACTCTTTTTTCCCCCGTAAAATTATAATCGCAATGGCAGTCTATGAAGAGTATAGTCGTAGCTTTACCTGTTATTTTACATTAATTGTGAATATTTACAGTTATAGACGAAGAAAGTCTCACGAGTTTTTCTAAATTTTACCATGGATAGCAGTCGCAAATATTCTCTTACAAGCAAAGAATCATTTGATCTTACAGACAGGATACGTAAAGACTTCTCTTTGCCAGATTTGCAAAATAAGTCCACAGTGTATCAGTTGCTTGGTTTATAGATACGCAGTTATTCACCATTTACTAACGAAAAATAAAATCTAGGGATATCCATCACATCTCGCAAGGATCACACTACAAAACACAACATTACATATAGGAAAATACAAATTGAAACATAATTTACATATGTATTATTCACGAGCGAGCAAGCTTCATTCTAAACCTTCAACATATTCCTTGGCCTCTGCTTCTCCTCCTATATATCTGTCCATTCTGTCCATTCATCTTCCCTCTTCTTCCTTCCTTCTTCCTCTTTCTTCCTCTTGTCTCCTTACCTCTTCTTCCTCTTCCTCTCTCCTCCTTGCCTCCTCCTCTTGCTCCTCTTCTTGTCTTCTAGCTTCCTCCTCTTCCTCTCTCCTTCTTGCCTCCTCTTCTTTTCTTCTAGCTTCCTCCTCTTCTTCCTCTCTCCTAGTCTCCTCTTCCCCTCTCCTCCCCTCTTGTTCCTCCTCTCTTCTTCTTTGTCCTTCCTCCTCTCTTCTTCTAGCCTCTTCTTCCTCTCTTCTCCTTTGTTCCTCTTCCTCTTCTCTTCTTTGCTCCTCTTCCTCCCTTCTCCTAGCCTCCTCTTCCTCTCGTTTTCTTTGCTCCTCCTCTTCTCTCGCCCTTGCCTCTTCTTCCTCCCTCTTTCTTGCCTCTTCCTCTTGTCTTTTTCGTTCCTCCTCCTCTCTCTTCCTTGCCTCCTCTTCTTCCCTCTTCCTCGCCTCTTCCTCCTCTCTTTTCCTTTGCTCCTCCTCCTCCCTTTTCCTTGCCTCCTCTTCCTCCCTTTTTCTTTGTTCTTCTTTCTCTCTCTTCCTTCGTTCTTCCTCCTCTCTCCTCCTTGCCTCCTCTTCCTCTCTCTTCCTTTTTTCTTCCTCCTCTCTCCTCCTTGCCCCCTCCTCCTCCTCCCTCTTTCTTGCTTCCTCCTCCTGCTTTTTCCTCTCCATCTCCTCCTCTATCTCCCTCTCCAACTGCTCTGCACATGAAGTGCACTCAAACATCACGGACTCCACCTGAGAATCCAACAACTGATCAATTGTGGTGTTTGCAGTGAAGGACACCCCAAGATTTTCCTATCGAGCTTTCGACACCGATCTCTTCCCGCTAGAAATTGAGGATGGTTCTGACCAGCAATCATGCTGAATCCCACAAAACGAATGAGTCATTGTTGAATGATATTTAGCCATTGGATACCGGCACAATGAATACATCCCTTCATTGACCTTAAACTTTGAGTTCTGCATTTGGGAGCTTCATTGCTCACACCGGATGGATTGCCAGGGCAGACAACTTGCACTACTCCTTGTCCATGAGTGACTATGGCGATCTCTGTTGCTTTGGGATTCCAATGAGGCCCCATCATTGAACCCTTCAAAATTCCATTTAGATCAAATTATAACAATGGAGATATAAGAAGATACACTAAACAATTCTAAGATCATGAGTAACCTTAGTCAAGTTCACCAAGAACATTCCGATATTGGAACCCTTCAAAGGTTTGAATTCTTTGCTTGTCACTGCAATGCTCCATCCATTGCAATTCTCGACATCGGCTTTCCTTTCAAAGAGATTGAGAGTCTTGGTCTTCTGTTCCTTCTTTTTCTTGGCATTCACAATGCTAATTGCATGCCTTCCTCCTATAAGAGCTTCAAAGATCCCTTCCTCCAATCCACTCCGTCTCATTCTTTGGTTCAAAATGCACAATCGGTGGAGACTTCTCAACCGCTTTGATCCCTTATAACTTCCTCAGATACCTAATTAATCATCAAATCAAAATACAATTACTAAGGCACCTTGTAACAAAATTGATCAATTTAAGTAGATGCATTTATGTCATTATCCTTACCCCAAAGGCCATTTGGAGAACCTCATCATCGAAACCACGAAAAAGTCGCTAATATTCGAGTAAGCCCCAACGAAAGCCCCTGTATGCCCTATATGTGAAAGGGAATTCAATAATCAACTTTTCAACATAGTTTATGCATGCCTCAAAGCTGGATGATGAAGAGATTGAGAGGATTATACCAGGCATTTTCATCAAGAATTGTGTTAAAAATGGCATGAATCCTTAGCTTCTCCCTAGCTGGATCGGGGTGGCTACGCACATAGAATATACTTCCCTCTTCAAGTTTGTAGATGTCTCCTCTCTTCACCTCAATGCGATTCATGCCGTCCTCCGTGATCGAATTCACAGTTCCCTCCTTCAATTAAAAAAGAATCTTTTCATTGAAGAAGAAAGAGATGATATTTCCTAATACCTTGTCTAATTTGTGTATCTTGGCTATTTGTAGACACAGAGTAGTGACACAAGTTAGTCCTAATTTTCACCTAATTTGGTACTCTATGATTAATTTGATAAACATAGGTCCACAAATTGAGGAATCTTTGGTAATCGTTTAACGGTTTTTCTTACCGGTGCTCATGGGCACTCGTTAGATAGGATAAGAGATGAGA
The DNA here is from genome assembly GCA_012295165.1 of Asparagus setaceus. Taxonomy (NCBI): domain Eukaryota; kingdom Viridiplantae; phylum Streptophyta; class Magnoliopsida; order Asparagales; family Asparagaceae; genus Asparagus; species Asparagus setaceus. The sequence goes on along the minus strand of WHSE01000535.1, from coordinate 5,805 downwards.
GAGACGGAGATAAATGAATAGCCAGGCCCCTTGATTTGTACAAATTTCTCTAAACCTTGATGAGTCCCTATCGTTTAAATTCAAACTTAAATTTATGAAAAGGACAATAAGAAACCCGAAACACCATTCAAACTTAAAGTTATGAAAAGGACAATAAGAAACCTGAAATACCATCTATTGGACTAAAAATTTCTATATATTCTTATTAAATGTTCTAATGTCTGACTTTGAATCTTCAATTAAAATATGCTTTGACTGAAGAACACCATGTTTTTAATGAACATAAGATATATTTTTAGCTTGATGGAAGAACCTCATGTTTTTAGTGAAAATAGGATAAATTTTTGGGTCATTTACGGACAGATGCATGTAATATCGCCTTGTAGTATCACTCTTTTGAACTCAGTAAACCCCTGTTTGGCAAAGGGTTAAGGAAGAGGGATTAAGGAGAAGGACTAACATAGTTAGCCCATTCGATAATCTGAAGGACAAAATTATTAACCCGTTATATAAGTTTTTTTTAGTCCTTGTGATAATTTTTAGTGTTTGGGAATAACAAGAGTTTTGACTATTTTCTTTATAATTAGAGGGGTTAACTCTTAATCATTCTAAATAGGAGTATTAGTAAACCCCTCATTTTGAAGGGTTAACTCATTTTAATCTCTCTAGAAGGGTTAGCTTAACCATTCTGCATTTTTTGTGTTTGGCAAATCATGGAGGGTTAACTCACTTTAACCCTAGTACGGATTTTTGTTTGGCGGGTTAAGAAGGGTTAAGTCTCCTTAACCACTTAACCCTTTGCCAAAGGCCACCTTATAGACCCCTAAGGGTAATTATATTTTGCATATAGACCTCTGTTAATTTTACTTTTGCAGGTAGACCCAAGTAAAATTTTTTAACTCTTCCCCCGCAGAAAAGGAGAAACTTTTAGCTTGAGATCTATCTGCAGATATAATTAACTACTAGATGTGTACTAAGTTTTCTATCCGGAAAAGGAGGTGGGGTTTTTTTTTTTTCAATTTTCCAATAGAAAACGTTATACACAATCAATTTTTACAAAATCAAGCATTTTGCAACGCATGCATTTGTGGGCTCTGAAAGTATTAGTTTTGCTCTAAAAATGTACCATAAATCCTAACTCAAAGACCAATACCTGAGTGCACATAGAACACCATATCCGCATGCAGAATCACAGGGAGAAGCAGAGAGCTAGTATCCAATGTGAAGAACCGCAGATGATAAGGCCCATAAGGCTCACGATACCTTTTGTAGACATCGACGGCCGTGATCGTGCGGATTCGGTGGACACGATGGTCCTCCTGCTCTCCTTGGTCACCAGAGGCACAAAGCTCAGAAAATCCTCTCCCAAAATACCATGAAACTGAAACAACAAGGACCAAAGGAAAAGCGCAGCTAAGAAACCGGACCTAGTTGAAATTTCCATCCTTTGTGTTTACGTTGAATTGGTGGTGCTGCAATTAATAGGGTTAATTAAAGGGGAAGCCGTGGCATGCATGGTTGTCACGTGGCGTTCGGGATTGTGAACGTGGTTCATGCAGGAAGGTGGTGGAAAGTGACGTGTAGGGATGCATGGATAGAGGTTAGCGGGGGAGCTCTGAGTCTTATCTCGGTGGGAGGTCTTAGATTCGTATGGGTGAGCTTGGGTTTGGATATGTATGAGGTTCAATAATCCGGCAAGCGGCTCTAAAATATTAAGAAAGAAAAATATATAATATTATGTAAACATAATTATTAAAATATGTTCAACCTATACGAAGTACAGTCTTAATATCGAGTAATATACAGTATTATACACCTTTTAAGGTAACTTCTTATTTGATATTTCCTAAAATTTATGCATTTAAAGTTAACAATAATTTTGTCCATGAATTCTATTTCACAATTCAATTTTCAAGAATTTTCCCTGAAGCTTTAGTGTGTCTTATTTCTAAAAATAATGATGTTTGTTTCAATTGGAAAATAAGCTGTTTTTCTTAAATCCTTTCCAAGTAGTTTAGCTAACATACTAATAACTTATCTTTTATTTTGATCTCAAGGGATTTTCCTAAATAAACATATCTTTGTTTATGTATAAATTCCCTTTATGGTAATACACTTATTTTTATTAATTTTCGCCCACAAACAAAGTATTTAAGTTTTTAAATCCTTAACATCTCACTTATCGTTAATTTTTATTTTTTTCTGTAGAATAATAGTTAAACTGAAAACTAAGATTAAAGCATGTCCTGCAGCAAGCTAAACAAAGAGAACCCTTGGGTATAGTGGTTAAGCGACATGGGTGCTAGCATAGAGGTTTGGAGTTCGAACCTGCAGACTTTTTTTAAAAATTTTTCTTTTGGGTTCTGTGAACTCGAACCCGACCCGTTCGACCCACTATCAAACCAGCACTGCCGATCTAAAATACATAAACCGACAAGTTGGTCCTTGGCTCATCAAAATCGTTTTGTTGAGTCTTTATGCTATAAAACCGACTCGATTGACCCAATGTGATTTTAAACAATTACATTACTTATTTATTTTTTTCATTTTGTTAAGATAAATGAGGATATGTCATTTGATGATGTGTTTGATCACTTGATGTCGCGGTTTGATCACCTAGTGACATTTAATAGGGCCCATGCATGAAGATCGACTTCCACAAAATATGATTCATAAGCTGCTATCATAGTATGGCTACACCCCCACATTGATATCCCAATGTGAGGATTTTGTCTTGATTATTACTATTATATAATAGCATCGACTAGACGATGCACCAATCTTGATTGGACATATTCGGTAACGGTTATTTTCATAGTTTTACGTATCGCTCCACGTAACTCGTGGTTAGTGAATAACATTTCATGTAAATACTTAAAATAAACAGATAATGTGGGGTTTAATAAAGCTGGGAATTAGACGAGAATATAAAGCATATATAAGCGGGCTCAACGATTCTTGATATCCCGAGTTATATATAAGGGCCAAGGGCCAATGCTTGACTTGAAGCCGGTTCCTGACGATTTACGGAACCCGATTTATATACATGAAAATATTCTCCTCTAGTTCAAAAACATCTAATAAAATAATAATGTGCTTGTATGCCCCTGTGATAGACTTTATCTCGATATCAACAATTAGCAATTTTTAGTCACCTTTAATTTATATTTCATCTTTCTTTCTATCCGCCACATACACCTACCAACACAATTTCTTTATTTTACATACTTGTTGGGAGTTTTCTCGACTCGGGGTTTACACCCTAGACTCTGGGACTGTTCTTTCTTCAAGAATCAAAATTATTTTGAGGAGCGTGCCCAATGGCAAGGATCACCTTCTATCCTATCGGCCTCTTAGTTTCAGCTTGTTTAGGTAGTTATTTGGTTTAGACTTTTCTTTGAGCCACATGTGGCTTTCCTAGACTATGATGTCTTTTCTTATTCTTTGTTTCATTGTGGATAGATGTAGTTGAACTCCGCTTTTCTCGAGATTTTTTATATATTTCTTTTGCTATCTTAGTTACATGCTCTATGGGATAGTTTTTTTTATATATCTCTGTATATGATGATTTAGAGATGTGAATGTGACCGTATGGTTGCATTGTCACGAGTCAATGCTCCAACTTATAATGATTTAGAATCGGGGTTTTATTAGAATTAGGAAGGAAGGGAGCATGGGGTTACAATTATACCTATTTCAAAACTTTGTTTGTTTATAATTTTAATTAGCTAGAAGAGGAGAAGAAGAGATAAAAATTAGAAAATTTATTTATTTTTTAATCCTTTTAAACTCGATAGATTGGAAGGGAAGGGATTGAGTTCATGTAATTTTTCTTGAAATATCAAAAATGCCCTATAAGAAAACCAAAACACATACTCTTTAGAAGGACATATTAGTCAAGCTCTAATCTAAATAAACACATATTATAATATACCATGTCCTCTCTTACTATCTATCCAAACACAATTAAATACATTACACTCCTCCACTTTCCATTCCTCCTTATGGATTTTCCTTATTCACTCCCCTTTCCTATCCTTTTTCATATCCAAATTCAATGGTGTGTTTCAATTTAGAAAACGGGCCAGATCACCCCGCCCAGTTATATTAACCGGTTTTAGTTTGGACCATGGGGAGGTGATCCAAACTAAAATCAGTTTAGTGGACATTTTGGCTTACAAAACTCGAGCCAACTTTGGCCCAATTTTTGCCAAATAAAAAGTATCCAAAACTAGGCTAGGTCCAAATTCGCCCAATTTTAGAGATTTGCCAAACACAAGTGCCGTGTTTGGATATTTTGATTAAAGGTGTGCTTTATGAGTATAATTGGGCTAAGATTTAAAATGATAATGGCAATCGTCCAAGGCATGTAAATTCAAAGTGTGAGCTCATGCCGCTTGACTATAATAATAATCTAATACTATTATAAAAGTGTGTAGCATGTTAAAATATTTTCTTCCAAAATGCCTCCAAATGCATCCATACATACATAAACACATACATATATACATAAATTCACATACATACATATATAAATCAAGATACATATTTATTCATTCAATATGATAAAAATATAAAATTTTAATATGACATAACCCTCCTATTAACTATCCATGATGAGTATTAACTTCTATTTTTATAACCCCTAATATTAAACCTATATTAATTCCATCAAACCATTCATATCCCATAATCATAACATCTTTCTCATTTATATACTATCATCTATATATTTTGTATATTTTGTAATGCACGAAAAAGTCAATAATAATAAGCATCATAGTTTATTATTGATTAATCATCCTTATATAAACCACCATTTCTAATTCATTCCTTACAACCCCACCCATTACAAAACTTACAAATTTCTTTATTTTCCTCTACCTCTATCCTTTTTCACAATATGGTATATCATCATTTCTCTTAAAACTCCTCCCGCTTTTGACAAGTAGTACATGTGGCGTTAAAATTGCTTTATCGCATTCAACAAGACTGAAACGGTGGGTTGACAACCGATCATCCCGTCCGGTCTTAACTCACGACGACGCTGACACGCCGAAAACGCGTGCATACCGAGTCGACGAAAGATGAAGTGAGTCGGCAGGCGACGAGCCAACGAAACGACGCGTCGTCGGGAAAACCCGACGACGGTTCGACGAGGCGAAGTTGACTAAACTCAAAGTCGACGAGACGGAATAAACTGACTTAGTCCGTCGATGCAAACGAGCCGCTTGAGCTCGAAAGTTGATGGGTATGGACTCAAACACAACGGCGACATCACCGAGCAAAACTAAGCCCTAAGATCGAGAAAGTCGACGGAAAACGCCGAAAACGACGGAAAAACGACAAACGGCGAGCGGCGCGATTCGCCAACTTGGTCGGTACCTCTACCAGTGGTCGGTGGTTCTACCACTTGGTCGAGCCATCGACCAACTTGGTCGAGGAACCTCGCCAGTGGTCGGAGGTAGCTCGCCACTTTGGCCGAGCCACTCGCCAACTTGGCCGAGGTGACTGCCAGTGGTGAGGTGGCCGCCACCATGGCCGAGCCACCCTACCATTCGCCGAGGTGGTCGCCAAGTGGTCGAAGCCACCACCCCCTCCCATTTGTATAAATAAGGGGGTCTTCTTCATGAGAGGGGATTTCCGGGACTTAGGCGGATTTGACTTTGACCGAGTTTGGATTTTCCGAGAGAACCATCGCGAGATCCACGAGTCCGCCGACGCATACAGCCCGCACCGCGAAAGCACGAAGTTCACCGACAATCGCAGGTAAGCTTAACCTGGTCGGCTGTGATCGTCACATGG
>WHSE01000534.1:0-10146 GCA_012295165.1 Asparagus setaceus | reverse complement strand
GCTTTGGCGACGCGGTTTGTCGAATGGATCGTTAGTTGCCAACCCACCATCACGAGTTTCGTTCGAGTACTGATAAGCAATTTTTTATGCCTACAGGTGTCACTTCGACTAGGCATGGGTCGGCGGCTGAGTCAGATCCACCTTTACAAGTGTCGTCATCTAAGGGGATGAGGTCGCGTCGGCATTTAATGCGAAACGACATGAGGCACATGGTACGACGTGTCTTAAAGATCTACGAGCTCAGAGAATTGATGGCTAGGATCTTGCATTCAATGCAGCAGCGACTCCTCGTGGGCGGGAGGCTCGAGGCATGGTGTCGTCTTCCTATCCTATGTGGCTGTTCGCGAGAAAATTTTTGAGAGATGTAAGATCGGAGTTATTCTCTCTAACTGACTTAGAAAAAGAATGAATACAATCTCTCAAAGTAATCCCTCTCTAACTGACTTAGATAAAAGAAATTATAAAATTCCTCGATCGGTTGCCCGACTTACAAAAAAAGAAAAGATCAACGGAGATCCTTCCCTTTGTTTAACCTGGGTTCTTCACGGTAGCGATGGGAGCTTGAATCTTGTATCCCGTTGACTATCCGAAAGTCGCGACTCGTGGAACAACGTTGAAAAGAACTTGCAAAGCAAGTTTGGAACTCTAACGAGTTTGAGAACTCCGTAAAAGAATTAACCAAGGCTAAAAAGCTTTCCGAAAAGCTCTTCTTAAACTCCTCCAAGCTGATCTCTTCAAGCCGAATGCTCCCTCACCAAGAAAAATCCGATTTCCCAAAAGAGAAGCCCCCAAAAGAAGAAGATCCTCTTTTTATAGGTGATTTAGGGGTGTAACCGCCCCCTTAAAACTCTCCTTGATGAGGGTTTAATGGGGTGTAACCAGATCCTCACAGTGTTTGCTAAACCCCCCCTCCCCCTCCCTAAACCATTAATATCTATTAATTAACTAGGGGTAGGGTAGTCATATTTTTAAACTATTATAATATTTTAACATAAATTTGCATATACTCCCAAAATAGTCTTTAATAATAAATATGAGGGCTAGATTAACCCAATCTTAAATAATGTAGGGGTAATCTAAGAAGTAGTTGGGTTTTTGGAAATAAATTTGCAATAGGATAGATTTGAGGGGCATCTATGCAAAAAATCTAATGGGTCTAAACTACTGATGAACTATCATTGACTTTCAAAACTACAAGAAAATACCATAATTTGTTGGAAGTTGTTCGTCACGACGTGAATGACTTAGACAATGGGTCTAAACTACCCTTGAAAATAAGAGAAGGGTGAGGGTAATGCAAAAGATATATAAAGTATATATGGGCAAGGATATCCAACATATAATGTGCTTCACATGTGATAGCTATCCTAACTTTCGTCAGTTATAGTAGTGAGAAAAGTTCATGAACTTTTTTCCACTGAAAATTTGTAAGGTACTTTTATGAAAAACCTCCCAAAAACTCACGGTAGTTCTCTAAAATTCACCAAAATTTTAATTGTCAAGGATACAACCATTGAGGGCTAGTATTTGTGATGACGAAAGCATTGTTTACTTGTTGTTCTTGTGATGAATAACATCGTCGTATGGAGACAGTAATTGTGAAGGTTGAAAGCATCTATTAGTGGAGTCTTTTCAGGTTTAATACATGTGGTTGTACCAAGAATAATTTCACAACAACATACCTGATAAAAGGTCATACAAGATAGACAACATAATCCAAAAACTGCAATCACTTGATATCTTGCGTTTCCTTAATGTTTCGTCTATTATAAGTCACAAGTTGACAGTTAATTCCATCCCATTATTGAACGATTTTACCCAAAAAACAACTCATCTTTCAATGTCTTTGAAGATGATCAGTTGATTACTACCAAAGCTAAGTGGAAAAACCTATATGACTCACCATTACATTCCGTTATATGCACCTCTTGGTTGCGCAACATAATTCTATGAGCTTGTCTCTTTTAACTTTTTTATTCGATGTTTCAAGAGAAATATGCACAAGAACCAATTCATTTAACCTACATATCACATTTGCATTACAACCCAGAGTTGTTTTCACATGTATCCCTAAGATCTACTATATTTACAAATCTAACCCCAAAATCTTGATATTTGCTAATTCACCCACCAATTCGTCCCCATAAAATTTTTCTAACCTTCAATTTTAATGATGTTACAGTTTAAACGGTGAGGGATTATAATGATAAAATTAAGAGAGGGCAGCACTAGTCATCGCCTTCATCTCTCTCTCACCCCTCCTACCTCCCTCGCTCTCTCAAACAAATTATAGACGTTACCCTTCATGATAATCATGCCGCATCCTCTCGCTGGTGCAGATATCCCCTCCTCTTTTTCTCTCTCTCAAAATTAATAGAAATTAATTTGATTTAATTAATTTAACAAGGGATAGATTATTCTTATTCTAAAAGTATTTGCATATATATATATATATATATATATATATATATATATATATATATATATAGTGAAAAATGAAAAACTTGGTACCAAGTTTCTCAAAGGAACTTGGTAGTGATGTGGATAATTCTGGCCCCCACATGTAACTTTAAAAAATAATTCTCTCTCTCCTCCCTTGAATGTATTAGCCTAGAATTGTGTCATATCACTACCAAGGAACTTGATACCAAAGTTCTCCATATTCCTTATATATATATACACACACACTCTCTCTCTCTCTATTAAATCTTTACCCGCTGTAACTAACACCGGGTAAAAATATCACGTGTCCAAATTCTGTAAAATCCCCAATAAAAATCCCACTTTTCCCCTCTTGAAAATAGAAGAGGAAGTGTTTCCCTCCCCGAACCTTAGTACGAAACAAGTTTTTTCGGGTTCTATGCGTCAATTCATTGCAAAGAAAAAGCAAACATCTTTCTCTCTATATCTTTGTCCCCTTTGTAGTTCCTCTTCTCTATTCAAATTTCAAATAAACCATTAATACTTATTCTTCCAATTCATTCTCCTCAATCTCTCCTCTCTCTACGAAAATTCTCTCCCCCCGCTCTTCTCCTCCATTTGCCTTGCCGAAAAATATAGCAACCACCTTCGCACATATGACTCCGCTGCCTCCTTACACTTTTCCGATTGTTGGCTCACCTTAAGCCTCTGTAAGACTAGTAATTGAGGTTTTTTACACAATTAAATCTCAAATGGAATTTATTTTTAAACTTAGTTTTAGGGTGTTGGGGTAAATTTTGAACTTTTGAGGATGTTTGTTGCAAATTTGAAAAGTTTTGGGTGTTTTACAGAATCTAAAATTTTAGGGGCTGCTTGTAATTTATAGTTTTTCAGTGTAAGTTTGAAATTTTAAGCTTTTTTATAAGTATTAAATTTTTAGCTTATTTTTCTTAAATTTTAAAAGTTTTGGGTGTTTTTGCAAAGTTAAAACTTTTAGGGGATGTTTTTGTAAATTATAAATTTTTGGGGTTGTTTATATCTCCTTGAATTTATTTCAGATATGAAATCTCCTTGAATTTGATGTTGATTGTAATTTTAATAAGTTAAAGGTATTTTCTATAAATGTGTTAATTTAAAGGTGTTTTGTGAAAACTGGTGAACAATGAGATAGAGATAGAGATAGAGATATAGAGATATATATAGTAAGTAAGCACGTGCGTTGCATGTGTTTGCTTCATATGTGAGTGGAAACTCAGGGGCAAAGCTGTCCAAGTAAAGTTACGCAAAAAATTATAATAGTTGTGGTAACCATTGATTTTTAGGGGGCTATTTATAAATATTCACATATATTTCTATTAATTTTGAATTTTGAGGGTGTTTGTTGCATATTTAAAAACTTTGGGTGTCTTTGCGAATCTAAAATTTCTATTAATTTTGAATTTTTGAGGGTGTTTGTTGTAATTTTAAAAAGTTAAAGGTGTTTTCCATAAATGTGTTAAGTTAAAGCGTTTTGTGAAAATGGATAAACAAAGGAAATGTGAACAAGGATCTCGAATTTAAAATGAACAAAGAAAAGTGAACAAGAATGTTCTAGGGCTTTTTATATGTAGAGGATATATATATATATATATATATATATATATATATATATATATATATATATATATATATATATATATATATATATATATATAGTGAAAAATGAAAAACTTGGTACCAAGTTCCTCAAAGGAACTTTGTAGTGATGTGGATAATTCTCCCCCACATGTAACTTTAAAAATAATTCTCTCCTCCCTTGAATGTATTAGCCTGAATTGTGTCATATCACTACCAGGAACTTGATACCAAAGTTCTCCATATTCCTTATATATATATACACACACACTCTCTCTCTATTAAATCTTTACACTGTGAACTAACACCGTAAAAATATCACGTGTCCAAATTCAGAAAATCCCCAATAAAATCCCACTTTTCCCTCTTGAAAATAGAAGAGGAAGTGTTTCTCCCTGACCTTAGTACTGAAACAAGTTTTTCTGTTCTATCGCCAATTCATTGCAAAGAAAAAGCAAACATCTTTCTCTCTATATCTTTGTCCCCTTTGTAGTTCCTCTTCTCTATTCAAATTTCAAATAAACCATTAATACTTATTCTTCCAATTCATTCTCCTCAATCTCTCCTCTCTCTACGAAAATTCTCTCCCCCCGCTCTTCTCCTCCATTTGCCTTGCCGAAAAATATAGCAACCACCTTCGCACATATGACTCCGCTGCCTCCTTACACTTTTCCGATTGTTGGCTCACCTTAAGCCTCTGTAAGACTAGTAATTGAGGTTTTTTTACACAATTAAATCTCAAATGGAATTAATTTCTCAATCTTGCTAAAGTTTTGTGTATTAAGTTTGTTCTCAAATTCTTCACACTATCTCCATTACAATTTGAGCATTTTTCTTGAATTTTTTTTGTTTCATTCTACATAAAGCTGACAGGAATCGATCCTCTTGAGGTCCAAATCAGACAATGTTACTAAATCCTAAACCGGACAATGTTGTTAGATGATCGATGCTTCTAGCTGGACACATTCTTTTCCCCTAATATACAGAAAAAAAAACCTCCTAATATTGTTTCAGTCTCACTACTAGTCCAAATTTCAGTTCAACTTTTACTGCTTAATTCCTTGCACTTTTGCCTTTAGATGGTATCCTATATCTCTCCTTTTAGATTCCAGAGCTATTTATTGGAAATATTGATCTATTATTTTGTGATTTGGATTAAAAAATATTTTAAGGTGTCTTTCAATTCTTCCTCCTCTATTTGATCTTTTCTTACGTCTGTGGTGCCATCTCAATTTAGGTAATTATTTTCTCCTAATTTTTGTGTTTTTATTTAAGGAGAACATGAACCTTCAAAATGGAAATATTGTCACTTAAATGTAGTAGAAATTGACGAAAGCCTATGTCTACAAAAGTGGTGAATTTGGTTTTATTGTTAAATTCAATTTTAGATGCACACAAAATTCGCGTCACACGAATCTCAAATGCTCTCTTTTGAAATATCCCATTCTGTCCACATTCACCTTTTTCTCTTACCCTCCCGCACAAGCACTTCAAAGGTGATTTTTTCCCTTATTTTCTCCTTTTTCTTTTGATCTTTTTTTTTAATTTATTGACCTAATATATTATAATGTCTTTTATTTTGGATAGTTGATCGATTTTGTTAATTGACTCTAGGATTTTGTTAGTTTGACTAGCCTAGGGTTTTAGGATTGGAATTCTTTTCGGGGATTAATTATTGGGATCTTGATGATCCTAACATTAATAACATAAATACATGCAAGGAAGAATAGAAAGTATATATATTGTGCAAAGTTTAAAAGGATTAAAATATGAAAAACATGCTCTTCTGCTGCAGCTTAGGGGCAAAATTCAAATTCCCTTTAATGTGAGCTATTAGTTATGTAGCAATTGCATGTTGTCTTCTTTATATGTTTTGAAAGCAGTGGACACCTACGGGAGATTTTTTAATATTGGAGTTTCTTTTTGTAATAGAATAATTACTTGAACCTTCTGAGTTTTTCACAGAGAACGAATACTTTTAGGAGTTGACAAGGTTGTCCTGCGTCTACAGCAAGAATGCTCGATATATACTAAATCATTATTATTTTGTCATTACTACCATTATTTTCAGTTTTAAATCATTGTCAAATTTTTGTTACTTTTGTGTAACATAAAATCATATTACAATTAAGGATGGAGATAAAATCATAAGTCTTATAAAACTGTTGCTCTTTAAATTTAAGGTTATCATGTGCTTAGTATTTTATTTTTGTTCAAGAAATAATTGTGCTTATATGCTAATTTGCTCTTTGATGCTTATGATAGTGTTCCTTTTCCCAATTCTTAAAGAAAATTAGTCAATCATAAAGATTTTCCTTTGAGATGCTCAACTTGCTTTTAGAACTTGATTTGCAGAAGATTCTGGAATCTGCATTCAGTTGAAATTAACCAAATTGTTTACATCATATTTGTTATTACTATAAGAACTTGAGAGGAACATGGCACCAATAATAATGTTCCTCTGACAATATCTACATTCTGCAGTTCCTTTACTAAGGGGAAAATATATCTTAAGCACATCTATTGTTGGATCAAGTCTCCCCTCCCCCACCCAATGCACAAACACAGATTTCATTGCCAGGAGGATAGCTCTGAGGTAAAAGGCTGAAATCTACTGATACGTTTTATCAAATTTCATGGAGACTGTGCGTATAGAATTGTGTATACAAATTTTGTGCATAGCCATAAATTGATAGGGTAATTCTTTGTGCAATTTGCACATTTAATATAATCATTGTGGCAATAAATCTGAATTTTTATGCATGCCAGAAACCACTAGTTACATGTGGGGGGGTCTGGTGAGAAAAGTTTTTTGGGAGGTTATGTGAAATTAACCCTACTTTTTATCTAATCATGTACCATACTCTTAATAGGGTAAAGTTCATCTTAGTAAACAATTCATACAAAAGCACCTCAATATGGAAAAGTGGAGCTACATGTGGTTGGTTACTAAACAGATGCCTTCAAGTATTACATACAATGAGAACATAATACTCAATAGACCTTTTATACAAAACAGATACTTTTTTCTCTTTTGATTAGTTCTGCAGTATGTAGTCTCAGCTACCGGTTGTCAACTCTGCCAATTTCAATTTCTCATGCCTTTTCAGACTTTTTCTATTTATTTGTTCTAATTTATGTACGAATTACATCTAAATTAAAACTTTCGTCTGAAGCTTATGTTTTTCATCTAGAAGATTACATTTATCAACTAACTTGTTTTCCCTTCTAAGCAGGAAAAATAGAAACATTGATCACAGCCTGCCTATCCACGAAAAACGATCAAGGTCACTAAGAAATGAGAGTGCATTCTAATTTTATATTTTTGTCATTTTGTAGTAAGCTAACAAGGCCATCAACAAATGGGAATTGCATTCAGACTTTATATTTGTTATTTTGTTGATATTTATACTGTGGACTAATTACTTACACAAAGATATGATTCTCTTTGCATCAATTTTCTGCTTCTATTTCCAAAGTATATATGTTGCATCTTGCACATTATGGTTTATTGGATCCTCAAATTTTGTTCTCATCTGCTAGGATTTGATGATTGATCATTGTGAAATTTTATAGTTTGAAATTGTAACTACTCAAGGCTGCAATTGTGTTCCATTTCTATGCACATATCGAGATAAAATATTTAAACTTTTTGATTCCTCAATGAGTTGACAATGTGAAAATAGAAAAGAGCATCACTTAGGTAACTTGCTAATTAGTTCGTTAAATAACCTCCGACAAGAAAGTTTATGTACTGAAAAGTTATCCTATACTTGCTATATGAACAGAAAACTCAGTAAAAAAAATTCGTGACATTTTTCTATTCTGCAAAAATTTCCAACCTCAATAAAAATAACCCGTGCATAGCACGGGCGTGAAACTAGTTTTAACATAATATGGTGGAATATACTGCATATTAGCCCAATCTCAAAGAATGTATGGGTAAATTAGCAAATAGTTAGATTTGGATAGTAAATTTGCAAATAGAGAGTAGGTTTGGAGGGTATATATGCGAAATTCCTATAACCCAAATTTTTAACCACCAAATCTATGGTGCAAAATTCTATCTATCTCATGCAATGCATTCAAATAACATACAAAAATTACACATAACCAACCTCCACAAGCGTCCTCCGGTGCTTCTTATCCTGGACTTCAACATCGTTCTTCAAATTCATCAGCCTAGCATCAATCTTCAGTAATAATAATAATAAAATCGAATCAAAAACTACCAAAACAAACCAACGAACAAACAAACAATCACATTCAATCACATACTTGATGCCTGAGATCAACCAACTCTTTACAAGAATCCTTGAACAGCGCGAGCAGCGCATCAACCTCGGGGAACAGCGGACCTCCCTCCGCCAGCTTGCCGGCATCCGACGGCGCCCTCACGTGGCCATTCGGGAGATCGCCGCCGCCGCCGCCTCCCTCCACCGCATCAGCGTCGTCATCTTTGAACGACGGCAAGAGCTCGTTCACCAAGTTTCCAAACAACGCATCGAATGAGAAATCGCCCTAAATTCATAAAACTTGGTGAATTCAGCGTCTAAATTTGGGGAAAGGGGAGAGATTTGAATGCTACCTTGAAATCTTCGTTGTTGAGGATTAGAGGGAGGGAAGTGGATGATGGAGCCCTGGAGGAGACCATGGCTTGTTGGAATCCAATGTGCTCGATTTGGGAACAAAAATGGAGTCTTTCTTACTGTTTTGTCGTAAATCTAGGTGATTTTTGATTTTCCTCGGTCGTAATGGCGAGATCTGGCGAAGGGAATTGGATTGAACGAGGAAGGGCAGAGCTCGGGTGGGATGCTGATGATCTCGGCAGCTGGCCGTTCGTTTTTGTAGTTAGTTTATGGGGATTTTCAGCTAATACCACCTTTGATTTTGTTGCTATGATATTCATAGATATTCGTAGTTGTCACTTTGTCGAGGTCTATTATATAAGTTTCTTTTTAAACTTGGGTTTCCTTGAGTTTTTAAGATATTAATCCCTCAAATACTCAACAAATTCATAATTTTTTTCTAGTAAATTTAAGCTTTTCATTTCAATAAAACCTAAATATGTGCAAATATGGTTCGGATACAGCTCGGACATCATGCTTATCATATCCTTATCCACTTAGCAATCACGTTTAAAGATATGCTAGTGACTATAATTCCTACTTTGGTCTTGTCTGCGAAGATATTAGAGAGCTGGCATCAAAATTTAACACCTTTTGTTGTCATGCAATACCTAAAACAAGTAACAGTGTAGCACATGCATTAGCAAGGATGGCAAGTAGTGTGATCCTTTTATATGCTTGAAGATGCTCCACCTACTGTTGGACATCTTTTAGCTTTTGATGGTAGCCAAGATTCTCTTTAGTATAACTAGTATAATGCACGTTTTCACGGACTCATTATGTTTTAAATTTTAAATTTTTTTATTGAATAGTAAAACTATGTGTTAATAAATAAATTGTATAATAAGATTACTTAAAAATACATGAATTAATTATTATTGTGTAGTTATTATAATTGAATATTTTTCTTATAATGATCGCCAAGCTACCCTTTTTCAAATAAGTCCCCAAATCTAAAATTACTTTTAAATAAAACTGCCAATTCTATAAGTTCTCTTAAATATACCCTCCAAGTTGAAAGTTATTAAATTAATTCTAAATTAACTAAGTTGCATTAATCTTGCTAGATTTTTCTCGATGTTTCCTAGATAGTTACACTTAATATCGCAACATATTGTAATAGTTACTTCTCATTATAATTATTTAATAGGGTAAATTACAATAAACCCTTATGAACTTTGAAAATCACACTAAATCCCTAATGACTTTTCTGTTTCAAAGAAAACCCTCAATAACTTTCTCAATTTTGCAAATAGCCTCTATAAATTAGAATAGGAAAATGGCATAAAAAGGCATTTTAAAAGTTATTAGGGTTTGGTGTAATTTATGTAAAAGATATTGGAGTTAGTGTGATTTAAAGTTCATAGGGTCTATTTATCGCAAAATGCCGAAAGTTCATGGGGGTTTACTGTAATTTTTCTTATTTAATATTATAATTCTTAGTTCAAGTGATACTATTAAAATAATTAAACTATCTATATAC